>OMNR01099146.1:0-11535 GCA_900303205.1 Mora moro
TAAGAGGATCGCACCAAGGGGCCGCTGGCAGTGTACACAAAGCCCATGTCCTTCCCGACCTTCTCCCAATGGGCGAAACTCTCCGGTGTCACATATTCTTCCACCTAGATGGACAGACATGCACATTAGCAGGCAAATCTCTATGTGTGTATGTATGTATGTATGTATGTATGTGTGTGTGTGTGTGTGTGTCCTGATCCATCCTTACCTTGAGGTGTCGCTTGGTGGGCTGCATGTACTGCCCCAGCGTCAGACAGTCTACCCCGGACTCCCGCAGCTCTGGGTCAGAACAACCGTTACAGCGGTGTGTTTAGCAGAACCATAACAATCCATAACATAAATGTCTGTGTGTGTGTGTGTGTGTGTGTGTGTGTGTGTGTGTGTGTGTGTGTCCGTGCGCGCATGCGTGCGTGGCAACGCACCTGCCATGGTGTTTGATATCTGCTGGTCTGTCTCCCCTAGACCCAGCATGATGGAGGTCTTGGTGAGGAGGGTGGGGTTGACCTTCTTGGCGTGCCTCAGAACGCTCAGGGACTGGTCGATATTGGCCCTGGGGTCGCGGACATGCCTGGGGACAGAGATGTAGATGAGCCTCATGGCTCTATTGTGCACATCTTTTCAACACCCGTACATGATACGGTATATGCCGTTTGTTTACAATTATCCAAATGTATGCACAATGCTGTGAGCGCGTGCATATTCTCATTAGCATGGATGGGCCCGGCGGGAATCTAACCCCTAACACTGGCGGTGTTAATGCCCTGACATTAACAGTTGAGCGACACGTACGCATGCATGCACGCATGCATGCACGCTCTGTAGAATGTAGACTGGTCTAAAAAAAAATGTAAGTAAAAGTAATGAATGAAATACGACTCCTACACCTATCCTAACCCATATGGACACGTGGTGTGAAGTTAGCCGACGAAAGTGAACGTGTTCTGTGTGGACACCAGGATTAGGGGAACGGGATGCCTTAAACACACATTGCCACCCATTGTATTGTATTATGTCCAGAGGAAAAACAGCCTGGTTTGCCCCCTGCTGGCTACTGTCTCCAATACACTGTGATGGGCCACTTGACCTTCACTGCATATCAGAGCTTCAATGTCTCCCTCTGGTGGCAAAGGTGTTAATGACGTTCGACTCAAAACAAATATTTAGTCGAAGATTCTCTTCAAGCTACATTTGCATAGAATGGGTGAAGCTCAAAAGGGGTGCGTAAAAGAGGAGTATGTAAACCTACATCATCACCTGGGATGAAAGCATACCGAGAATCACACATACCTCTGCAGCTCCCGAACAGTTTCCACATTGTGGGCGTACACGTCGAGCCCCGAGAGGGCGATTTTCTCTACAGCCGTGAGGTCGCCGCGGAAATCAGGGGTGAGACATTCCACCATGATCAGAGGGTTCCTAGACAATGGGAATGCACTACATTACCACCACAGTACTTGATAGGTGTGTGTGTGTGGAGTGTGAGGGGGGGGGGATGACAAATGAGATGACAAAAGTGTTTCGCTTTACCTTTGCTTCAAGTTAGCCACCGTTTTGGCAAAGTGCGCCGCCCCTCCATCCGCGATGTCTGCCAAACCGAGAACATATGAACTGTATTGAGAACAGCTCCACTCAGCTGTCAATTTAGCACAAGCTCAACAATTTGAGCGATAAGTTAACGATAAGAGTTATTATAACCACTAATCACTAGGAGAATAGCACAATCGGAATAAGGGTTCAAAGCTCATTTTGAAAAGCCTTTAGCGTTGACTCTGCTGGTACGGTATTGCATGGTGTAAAACCAAACACACATAGGTGCATGCATGTAGTACCACAAACGCTAGCATGTGATTACCGTCTCTGTCCACCGAGGTGAGGACCACATAGTCCAGCCCCCAGGCAGCTATGGCCTTGGCCGTGTTGAAGGGCTCCTCCGGGTCCAGAGGAGGAGGCAGACGGGCTGTCTTCACAGAACAAAACCTGCACCCCCGAGTACACGTGTCACCCATCAGCTGCGGGCAAGGAGACAAACAACAATTAACATTAAACGTAGCGTGAGCAGCAATAATGTCAAAAAACTATGGCTGTCAAATGAGTCAATATGAAACATGTGGACAGGATGTGATGGTTCAAGTCCTACCATAATGGTAGCTGTGGCTGTGGCGTACTCCCCTCCACCCCAGCACTCCCCTATGTTGGGACACCGGGCCTCCTCACACACCTGAGGAAGAGATGTAACATCCATACGGTCATACAGATATCACATTCATATAGTCGTCTTAAGTAACATGCAGGCCTATGTGTCGTTTCTGCCCTTTGAGGGTGAGTTGAAAGCTTGCAACAATGAGTAGCACATATATATAAATTACTTACTGTGTGCAGGTTGAGATCCCTCAATGAATTCTTCAGCTTATTGTAGTTCTTCCCGATGGGGATCTCTGTCTTGAGCCATGGAGGAAGCCTCAGCCTGTCACGAGGTAACAACGGTTTCACTTGTCAATATCCATTTTATAATGACTGGGTTTAAAACTAATATGTAGCCAAATATAACTTTGTAGTCTGGCAAATAAATGGCTTTAGTGTTTTACGCACACCAATGAAACTATATACAAACAATGTGATTATCCATTCGTAACTATGCTGGTGTAGAATATTGTAGTATATAGATCCATAAAAAAGGTCATCATAGAGGAAGAATACAGAAACATTGTGTGTTGTTAATTAGAAACTAAATAAAAAGGTGAAACTCAACACACGTCTTTACCTCTCTCCCTTCTGTCTCTTCAGGTTTCCCTTGTACTCTTCCCAGTTGCTCTTCTCCGACAGTTCCCCTGAAAGGAAGTCTTGTAGATCGGGGCCATCGTCGTTCAGCAACTCAGTCTTTCTACCATTCTTCGTCGACGAGGGTTTGACCACTGTGTTTAATCCACTGACATGCACCTGGAAATGAATCAGTTGGCTCTTTCATACAAACAATCGTAATACCTCGCCAATACCAAAGTACAAACACACACATTTGCCATTAGCCACGCATTTAACATCCCTCGTCAGAATGTACTTATGAACTACCATATGTAGTGCACATACCATTTGGGAAATATATACATGCTTCTAACCGGTACAACATTAGATTTAGCGTCCATAAGAAAACGTGTAATGATAACAGTTATGTAACGACCAAGTCAGACAGGAATACGCTGTTCAAATAGGCCCGACTCTTATTTCTTACGAGACATTTGTTGTACGAGACAACAGAGTTGTTGGAGGTATTGCATAATCTGGAAATACTTACGTATGGGTTGCATCTGGGTGTCAACCAAAGGTGGCCGTTAGAGAATCGACCGGCTATCAAACAACTTCGCTTTACCAGAGCCATGGCTTAACTTAACTAACCCGCTTGCGTAGACGAGCAGACGACATTGACAACACATCTCGATGAGCAGCTGATTTGGTCTGAAAGCAAAACACAGCCATGTAAACGTTGCTTTATTCCTAATTAATTATGCTTTCACATATATTTGCATTTGTTTGAACTCATTTGTCCATCCTTGTCTCCTGCCTCGTCAAATGGAGCATTTTATCATGCGATATATGTATAGTATATGCCATAACAATCCATGAATTGGAGGTCGTCTCGTAATGTCTGGCGACCGTACGTAAAGACTAACGCGTGCGTGCTGACGTCCCTTTTTCCTCCTTTCCCCCACTACCGGCGAGGTGAGAATCTCGAAAATATAGTTCGCACATTAAATCTACCGTCATCTAAGTCAAAGAAAACGCAATATCGCCGTTTTTTTAAATACTCATAATTGGGAGTTGTTAAACTACACGAACGATGCTTTAGTTTGGACTTCTGTTGTGTGTAATGTAGTAAAAAATGATGTTGATGGTGGTATTTTTTTTTTTTACATTCCCTCAGTACTATGCCAGGCCTAGCATAGCACTCAGTTTAACGGTGTAACGAAGCACATTGCAGTTCTTAATGTTAATGTTCTTAACGCTAACTAAGTAATGTTACGCGTCTCTTTCGTTGAAATGTTGACACTACTGTGCAATTACAGTTGGCTTGTTTAAACTGCAACAACGATCGGACACATATGATGAGCTAGCTTTGCGTTAGCTTTAATGGTAATACGTAGCGATTCAATGAGTTACGTTCAGGCTTTGCTGACCATGGCTACTGAAAGACAATTTAAAATATATTATGAGCTTTGTGGGTTTACCTTGCTGCCATAGTGCCATAATCCATGCAAGACGTTTGAGCCTACGTTTCTTACGTATTCTTGAGCAGTGCCCATACACTGTTAACCAATGTGTGAAGTCCACAAAGTTAATGCATTATTTCTGTCCAATACAGAATGAAGACCATTCTCAGTAACCAGACTGTTGACATCCCCGACAATGGTAAGTTAGCCTTGTGTGTGAGATATTGTCTGTTTTCTTTCTAACAGATGTGAGACGTATGCTCTTTCAACAGTCCTGTTTTAAGTCAGTTTTCTCTGTGCTGTGTTTAGTCGAGGTGAAGCTGAAGGGCAGGACGGTCATCGTCAAGGGACCCCGCGGCACTCTTCGCAGGGAGTTCAACCACATCAACCTGGAGCTCAGCCTGCTGGGCAAGAAGAACAAGAAGGTCAGAGGATCTACTTTGTACCTTTTGGTTCTACTTTGATTAAACTAAAAAAAAAGCATCTCCCGCATGTGTCAAATTCTTGGTCCTGGGAGATTATATACTTTGATGTGTGCAATTGTTGCATGGTCTTCTGGACTGTTGCATTGGTCAGCCTGACATTTGGTGTATTTGCTGATGTAATGCAACGTTGTGTAGTTTGTGTATGTTGTAGATGTTCTAAGGCAATGTCCCATTCTCCACAGCTCCGTGTGGACAAATGGTGGGGCAACAGGAAGGAGTTGGCTACAGTCCGCACCATCTGCAGTCACGTCCAGAACATGATCAAGGGTGTAACCATGGTAATTGCTCTTAGTCTGAAATCTGTTTTTGCATGGCACTTTTATTTAGAGCCATCGTTAACTTTTTTACCAACAATCGCCGAATTTATTTAGTAGAGCCTCTCTGCCTCCATTGTAAACGTGTAGCTTTTTTTGGTTCATTGCTGCACTGGACCCATTGGTTGGTCAATGTATTTGGAAAGGAATTGTTTTAAATCTTCCCTGTTCTCACTGGCTAATTTAATTTTTCTCGCCCCAGGGTTTCCGGTACAAGATGCGCTCTGTGTATGCCCATTTCCCCATCAACGTTGTCATTCAGGAGAGCGGAGCTCTGGTCGAGATTAGGAACTTCCTGGGAGAGAAGTACATTCGCCGTGTTCGTATGAGGACTGGTAAGATATATTGTAGGGTTGGGCGATATGGAAAAATGTATTATGATAATTATGGGGAATTTTACACAATATCGATATGGGATGCATTTGTATTTGACTTTAATGACCTTGATGTTATACAATCGTCCTCTTGAATGAGGGGGATTCATTCCAAATAGTTGGTTCTTTATCTATTTTTCAAACCCCCTGCTCTTCTCCTCCAGGTGTGGGATGTGCTCTTTCGACAGCCCAGAAGGACGAGTTGGTGCTGGAGGGCAATGACATTGAGTTGGTGTCTAACTCAGGTGAGACATCTCCTCAGCCCTTGTGTAAATGTTTTGTGACTAGATGCAGTGAATGCTGCTGCATTAACATCATGAGTCTAATGTATTCCTTAAATCCATCTGGACTTGGCTATGTATTGTCAAATAACAAATCTCGCTATGAGACATGTATGCTTGGTCAAAATGGTTCGTAAGAATTTCCATTGTCAATATTGGTATTGCTCTGGGTAGATTGCTGTATGAATTCACGTGTGCAGTAACGGGATCTATCCCTGATTGGTGAAAAATAGATTACAAATATTGTAGTAATGAGATGCATAACTTCAAGTCTTAATTGTAAACCCTCATTGTATGGTTCATTCATGAAATGTGTTCATCTGTGTTCTCCAAACCCTGTAAACTAAATGTATTTCCACTCATGTAGTTCACATTTAAGATTAACTTTTTAAAATGTCATTCTTAATTACAAACCATTTATCTTGTAAGCAAACTATTGATTTATTTATTGTTACTTATTATTTAGTCTTAACCTAATCTGTAGTGTATTTTCCCGTAATTCATGTATTTTTCTTTAGGCTGGAACTCGTCTTTTATTATATTATCTGCCAAAGCAAAACTGTATCTAGACAGTCATAGTAATGCTTAGTGTTGTGGCGCAGTCTTGTGAAAGAACAGCTACTTGGCCGTTCTGCTGGAGTAATGTGTAAATATTCAACATATTTACCTCCCTCTGAGCTGTAGAATACAAACAATTCATTTAAATAGGATTGTTTTGTATCGTGGTACGGGGTGGAACTTTTACCATGTACAATATTAATCCACTCATTCATTAATATCAGCATCGAGAGCACCACTTGTCTTCATCATACCTGAAGTTCCTGTGACCTGTCACCGTTTGTTCATGCAATACTCAACAACCTCATTACCTTTGCCCTTCTTTGGCCATTGTCCTTCTGCATGGAGATCATTAGAACATCCCTCTGTACCGACTGACACCCAAACCCAAGGAAATGTCCCCGTTTCTCCATGACCGGCTCGTCTCCTCTGTACTTTGCTTATAGCCCAAGCCTTTCTCTATTCCAGCGGCTCTGATTCAACAAGCCACCACAGTCAAAAATAAGGATATCAGAAAGTTCTTGGATGGTATTTATGTTTCTGAGAAGGGAACAGTTGTGGAACTTGATGATTGAACGCAGAAACTACATTCGTAGAGGTCAGAAAATGTAGCGAAAGCCTCCATGTGGTCTTCAAGGCTTGCACCCTTGTGTTTTTTGGTCATGCTGTTTGTTTTGTATGGTGTGGTTTGAATGTCATCTCATTTTAGTTCATTTTTCAATTGTCTAACTGCATTTTACGGTTGTTTTTATTACTTTAGTCAATGATATTTGCACACACTTGATGTAATCTTCCACTGGATGGTTTTTAGTTTTTTTTGTATGTCTACATTTGAGTTTGCATGTCTACATTTGATGCCAATATGTCAGTTTATTCTAATGTTTTTGTTTGCTTTTTTGTTTTTTTGTTACAACCAAAGCATTGTTTGTTGCACTTGGACCGGAAGCATGACGTGAACTGAAGCCCTAAATGTAGTACTAAAGCCCCATGTGCTGCCGCATGTGACCCATTACCTTGTTCTCATACTGTTGTCTGCCCCCCCCAGCTGCCTTGATCCAGCAGGCCACCACCGTCAAGAAGAAGGACATCAGGAAATTTCTGGACGGGATCTACGTCAGCGAGAAGACTACAGTGGTCGCAGCGGACGATAACTAAACATCTGTTCCCTTTTGACCAATAAAAATTCCCCACTTTTCCAAACAAACTGGCTTACGCTTTGGTTTGTTTCTTTAAGTTATGGTGTTTCAGTCACTATTACTGCTAGGTTTCATCTTTGAACACATTTATGAAAGTACGATGTAGAAGTAATGGAAAAGTCATACCGGAGCTTTTGAAAGCACACTTTAAAAAAATGTTTTACTGTGAAAGGTTGTATAGATTAGATATAACTTATTTATCCTGAGGGAAATTCTTGTGCATCAGTTGCAATACAGATACAACAGTAAAAATACAAAATAAAAATACAAAATAATAACGGTGTAAACGTAAACATGTAAAATGTGCAAAACGAGTGCAAAAAAATAAGTATACAGTATTAGAGGACCTGAGGACTTCAGGTCTCCGTGTCTCCTCTGACCATCTCACGACCTGAGGTGGAGGAGTTAAAGAGTCTGATGGCCACAGGGAGAAAGGACTTCCTGTGGCGTTCTGTGGTGCATCTGGGTGGTATCAGTCTGTTGCTGAAGGTGCTTCTGTGTGAGGCCAGCACATGATGGAGAGGGTGGGAGTCGTCCATGATGCTCTGCAGCTTGCACCGTATCCTCCTCTCTTGACACCACCACCAAAGAGTCAAGCTCCACCCCCAGGACAGAGCCAGCCTTCCTGACGATCTTGTTGACTGTTGGCGTCGACTGTCCTCACCCTGCTGCCCCAGCACACGACAGCAAAGAAGATGGCACTGGCTACTACAGACTGGTGGAGTCCACGACGCCCCTGTACTCAGCATCCCTCCCCTCACTGATGCAGCCAACAATCGTGGAGTCATCGGAGAATATGATTGTCAAGATCATTTAAAATGTAACTAACTATTGGACAGTTGCCTGTCATTCAAATTAACCCAAGAAACTATTCCGGCTACCATAAAGGCATTGGATATGCCAGAAGCCTGACAGGTTCTCATCTTTGGGGACTAGATTTTGTCACTAAGGGGTTTATGATCCCATTATAGGAAAGATATCCCATGAATTCCTCAAATTATACAAAAGTGTTACATATAGGATGGGAAATCATCTAATCACAATTATAAGACCATACGTTTGTCTAAATACCAAAGACCCCAGTTAAATGGACTAAAGCCCTTCAGTGCATCACAGTCACCCATTGGGAGCAGCAGCAGCAGGAGGGTTGGGTGTCTTGCTTAGGGACACAACATCAACCCTCCATACGGACTTATCTTGAGACACTACTACTATTCTACTTAACATTTTAAGGTAACAATTGGAATTTGACAAAATAACTTTCATAATACGTCCATGGACGAGAGCAGTCAGCTGCCGACATGGCGTCATCACAAGGCGACACCCACTATCAACTTCGCGCCAAGGATTTACTGGAGTTGCCTTGGTGTTGACAGTCTGCAGGGGAAACTTTTGTGCTCAGCATGGTATGTCATATTCGTGAAATAACTAGTTCGATTGCCATAATCTCTACATATGTTTGCACCACACTCATTGCATTGAACACATGTAGTCTTGTTGATCACGCCCTTAATTTCTGCATCTGGAGCATGGAGCCGTGCAGCTAATTTAGCTTGTGCTACGTATGTTGTTCAAGTGTGACAGTTTTGTTTTGACGCTACCGCAAATTTGAAAATGTCTCTCAAACGTGTCGCTGTTATCTCGGGTACAACGTTGAGCTATTAACAACCTAGAATATTCTCGTTGGGAAGTGATAGACATTGCCACATGAAGGAGTTGCCATGTTAATGAGCGTGTCTCTCTCTCTGGGACACTCAGGACATAAGGCGGTTCTTTGCGCCGACTTCTGCTAAATCCACAGCGCAGAGGACGAATGAGACCCTCAGCAAGGACGAGAAGAAGCCTAAAGTGTTTTCTTCAGACGAGGACACGAAGAATAAGAAGAAAAATAAAAAGTCTCCCAAGGCAAGAATTAAAATTTTTCCATCTTGGATCATGGTTAAATTAATTCCCCAAATTCCGAACACATGTTAATTAGTTATAATCCTGTGCACGTTTCTCAGATCACAAGCCCCAAACCAGAAGAGACAAGGAGAGACGGTGGCAAGAAACGAAAGAAACGTGCTGTCATAGAATCTGGTATGGACCTCTCTATCACGTCATGTGAAGGTCTACTGTCACCTGATGAAGGAACCTTTCCGTTTTCATTGTAGTCCATATCCTATTATGGAATACACTTTGAGTTGTTTTGTCTCATTGTCCGTTGTTGTGATCCACCGTCTTCCACCTGAACACAGACTCGGAGGAGGAACAAAGAAAAGAAAAGAAAACATCTAAGGAGAAACCGAAATCCGGCAAGGCAGAGCCCTCTCCTAACAAGGATCCTGTACAATATGTCTCTGAAACAGGCAAGTTTTAAGGAACCTTGTCATGCATATCTGCATCATCCTGCAGTCCAATGTTAACATAACTAGTGCTGGAATAACCTAGCCCAATTTGTGACATAACACTCCATAATATATTACATTAGATTCTATCTTTCTACCTCATTGAAGCAATGAGGTACAGTGCAAATGTGACGTATTGCCTACTTTCTGGGTTCAGCATTGTTTTTTACTCAACATGTTCCTTTGTTTATCTGGGGTTACTTTGCTTGTAGATTCAGACAGTGACAACTTCCTGTCCTTGAAGAACACTTCCAAACCCAAGGAAAATGGGGCGAAGAAACCAACAAAGAAGAATGCAGACAAATCCTCTCGGGGATCAAAGGAGAGCCCAAAGTCTCCTGTCAAGCCCTCCTCCAACCAACGCAAAACACCCAGCAAGTCCCCACCACCGGTACCTACCACGCCCAAGTCCAGGGCTCCCCCTCAGCCTAAACACACCCCCACTTCAGTCCTGGACTACTTTGGCAATGCCAGTGCTCAGCGGTCAAATAAGAAGCTGGTAGCCAGTACCAAGAGGAAGGCAGTGAGTCTTTTTCTCCATCTTTATTCTCTTATGCCATCTGTTCTCCATAAATGTGTTGGATGCAACCCCCTTGGAGCAAAGGAGGCCACTAGCTTGCACCAGTTTGCAGCCCTTCACCTGTGTGCAGTAGCTTGTACCGTGTTTTCACACAGGATGAGCACATTTTGCAGAAAGAACCTGCTGAATTTGAATATATATACATTTTTACCATTATTTATGCAGATATATTGTTTATGAAATATTAATGTGGTCTAATTCCTCACATAAAATCGTAAGGTTGCGTATGAATATATTGGTTGTTGATTCAACTAACCACCGGGCTCTATCTTTGATAGAAAGCATTTGATAAGCTTTTTTTGACGCGTTGCACTGTTTCACCTCTCACCGTCCAATCATTCTCAGCCAAGTCAGGATCCAGATGACCTGACGAGTGATGAACTCATCGCCAAGCAGCTGCAGATGGAGGAAGACATGGAGGTAGGGACGCTCACCGCCACCTCACCTGCAGGAGCAAACGCTTCAGCAGAGACACAGGCTCATCTATATACACATACTGTCTATGTGTGTGGGTAGGCACTGTGTGGTGTTAAATCTTTCCCTGTTCCATCTCTCATTTTGCGCCCATGCCCCACGTCTGACCGCCCAGCTGGAGAGACAGGTGCATGATGACGAAGACTTTGCCCGAACGCTCGCCATGCTGGATGACCAACCGCACGCCAAGAAGGTGACACGTATTCAAGTCACAGTGGGGACATAATATAGATGATGTGTATATATATATATTATTGTGAAATAGGCAAGGGGCAAACTCTGGGTCTGAAAAATGAAGCCTACACAGAAGTGCCCAAAACTGCAGTATATTGAATGGCCACTTGAGGCTGGCTCCAAAAGGGAGTAAATCCCCATAGACCCCCATGTTAAAATGCCCAACTTTACAGCTGAAATAAACATGTTTACAGCCTGGTACAAAAAACGGTTTTGGTCTCTATAGCTCATTTCCCCCTTCATGACAACTGTACGGGGGGATGAATTTTTATATAACTCACCCGTTTTAATTTTATTGAGGCTTACAGTTATGCATAATTAAGGGTGTGGCCGCTTTGAGTGACAGGTGTTACTGTCACAGGAGGATAGCCTCTAGCTGTCTGCAGCATAGGGCCCGCCTCAGCTCCGCCTCTTTTCCCATTTTTGGATTAGCCGAAAGTTGCGGGGGAG
>OMNR01099150.1:2303-12888 GCA_900303205.1 Mora moro
GTCAGGACTCAGCAGCGAAGAAGTATGGCATGGCTATGTTCACTCAGCTCACCTTGTACACCTGGTCCAGCGTGAGGCAGCGGTTGGCCTCGGGTCGGATGGTCCAGAAGGACACCTTGCCGTCCGGCGAGGTCTCACGCCTGAACATGTCGTGCAGGGACAGGTTGTGGCGAATGGAGTTCTGAGGCGAAAACAACCATCCAGTGTTAGCAACCATCGACAGTAAACGATGGTAATCTACGACCAACATTAATCTACGACAACGGTAAAGTACAACAGCAAACTCCCAAAACAGTCATTTATGACAACCGTAAACTACGACAACAGTAAACAAGAGTAATCTACAACAGTAAACTACAACAACAGTAAATACGTGCAAACATAATCAACAGGAAACTACAACGAGAGTAAACTACAACGGTCAACAGTAAACAACAGAATGGCATGCGGCGGTTTCTTTTTTCATTCGCAGCTCGTAAAAAGAAATAAAGGCTTGTGTGGCCAAACTGACTCCTCCACTTCAGAGAGGCAAGGCTAAGTAGGCATATTTTTTAAATTCCATTTAAAAAATCTAATTCTTTTCACCATATTATATATACCAAAGTATTTTACTGCAGCATTTTTTAATAATTACATGCTAAAACCATAACAATATCCCATTCAGTTCTACATATGCAGAATACAAATATTACATATTTTTTATGGAATAAAATATTCCATAAAAAAAAATTAAAAATACAATTGTTGTCAGCAAACTCCACCATATTCTTGTACATCTTGAACATTTCCCCAAGGACCTCTGTGATGATTTTTTTCACCGCAGCACTTTTTAATAATTAGATGCTGAAGTCTACCCAATGTGTACACGTGTAGATGGCGTGACCCAAGGGGCAAACTCCGGGTCTGAAAAATGAAGCCTACACGGAAGTGCCCAAAACTGCAGTATATTGAATGGCCACTTGAGGCTGGCTCCAAAAGGGAGTAAATCCCCATAGACCCCCATGTTAAAATGCCCAACTTTACAGCTGAAATAAACATGTTTACAGCCTGGTACCGGTTTTGGTCTCTATAGCTAATTTCCCCCTTCATGACAACTGTACAGGGGTGGATTTTTATATAACTCACCCGTTTAAATTTTATTGAGGCTTAAAGTTATGCATAATTAAAGGCGTGGCTGCTTTGAGTGACAGGTGGGTGCTATCACAGGAGGATAGCCATTAGTGGCCGCTAGATGTCTGCAGCATAGGGCCCGCCTCAGCTCCACCTCTTTGTCCATTTTTGGATTAGCCGAAAGTCGCGGGGGAGTCAGGCACTGCCAATATGCTGACGGCTGGGAGCCGCCCACTGAGCTTCAAAACGGCTCTTCAGAAACCAATGGGTGACGTCACAGAGACTACATCTCTACATTTTTTCATACAGTCTATGGCGTGACCGCAGTCCAAACTGGTAGTGCAGTGCCTGGAGGGGTTTACCTTCCAGCTGGGCTTGGTCTGCTGTCGGAAGAACGGGAAGTGGTCTTCGATCCAGGTGTAGATCTCCTTCAGGGTCATCCTGCGGCTCGTCCTGCTGTTGATGGCGAACTGGATCATGGCCATGTAGGAGTAGGGCGGTCGGTCCGACAGGGAGGACTTTGCATCGCTGCCCCCCTCCACCTCCACCTTCATGCTGTCGGCCTATAAGAGGAGAACAAAACATCAGGGAAAGGTGTCCGCTGATAGACAGCGGTTCAACAACCTTTAGGGCCGTCCGATATGCATATGGAGGTCACGGGAGTTTGCAGACTTATAGACATCTGATTAAAACAATGTATTTAAAAGGTTTGGTGTCATAAAAGGTCCTTTGTATATGAACAGACTGCGTAATGATTTGTAGCCACAAGCGACTACTATTGATCACTTAGTGTAGTGTAGTGCGGATACGTTCCTACATTGATATTATGGGCAGATGTTGGTTGGGTTAAAACCATGTGTGTGGATTAGGAAGCACATACACAAAAATGTAAGAAGTTGCAGGTCGCAAAAATATACAAATTGCCATTTAAGATTTGACGTTGGTCAAAAATTCTGGGGTTATATATGGTAATATGTTACATTAATAGGTTATAATCCTTACAATGTTAAATACTTAATGGAGACCACAGCAGAAACCCCTCCCAGGTCCACCAGTGAGGTTGTTTTTAGAAGACATGTGCGGACATGTTTCTCAAACCAATTCAGCTGCCCAAACACTACACTGCCGACGTCACACAGCTGACCTGCGACTCCTGCTGAGAAGTTTTGCAGTTCTCCTTTTCCACCTCACTCGTCACAGTGTCGAGTCCGAGGTCGTCCTTGCTCATCCTGCCCAGCCACTGGATGTTGGTGAGACTGTCATCAAGCGGACTGCAGTCCAGGTCCTTGTTGACTAGTTGACAAAGAAAACAACAGAATGTAGGGAATTAACATCAACACTGATTTTGGTGACATCAGAAGTACATTACTGTTTCACTATTGAGTCATTTAGCAGACTTGCAGTGATTTCAAGTAGTTTTTAGGTAGGGTGTAGGCATATACAACATTGGGGATCGAACCAAGAACCTTCCATCTGGGAATCGACCAATCTAGCAACAACAATATCCTGCCCCCACTTGTACATACAAACAAATATCAAGTTCATTACACCATCCATCAAAGTAATGCAAGCGGCTTACATGGTTTCAATCCAGTTAGAGGTTTAATATTAAGGCGGCTCGGCTCGTCCTTAAGTGTCCCTGGTATTCCTTCTGTACGTCTCTGTGGTGGCGGAACATCTCCTTCTGAGCTGGGCTGAAAACGCGAGTCGTTCTCCGGGCCACCGCTTCCACTCAGGAGAATGAATTTGTTAGGTCCATTGGGGCCATGCTCCTTGCCCTTGGCAGTAAGAGCTCCGATAACGCTCTGCAAATCGGCCGTTTGGGGGATGACGACAACCTGTGTGTGGGGCATGGTGGGGTGAGCCACGATCTGGATGCCGTCCGGGAAGCAGGGGTTGACGGCGATGGGCTTTGGGAATGACTCATCGGGTGGTGGTGGTGGTGGTGGTGTTGGTGTTGATGCTCCATTGGGTTCCTTCGACGGGACAACATGAGCCGGGGGGTCGTTTTGTTGGAAAGGCAGCTTCCTCCGTTTGAGGATCAGGGGTCTCCTTGGACTTCGTCTCATCCTGCTCAAATCGCAGAAAAGCTCCTTTGGTATTTGTGGTTTGTCTGTGTAAAAAAAAAAAGAGCAAGAAAAGCAAGCATGCGAATGAATAAATGACAAACTAATAGATTACAAAAATAAACAAACAAGTCAGCCCGCTTTTTTACAGCCCGCTGTAAACCCAACAGGTCGGTGAACAGAGAGCCGACCAAGCTTGTCGACCACTCGTCAGAAGTGATAAAACCACAACATACTCCCATCAACTACACTCCCATGTACCAACAAGATGAGATGAAAAAAGAAAGAGCACACATTTGACACAATGACAGCTCCGTCCGCCACCGTCCCATGTCACCACAGCGCGTTGTAATGGACTCGGTATACATGGAGATCTTGGTCTTGCGCAATACATGTATCATCACGGTTTTGCGGCACATAGTCGTAGTGGATGGGGTTTCTGCTTTAGACACGTACGGTAACAAGACGTTAGGATGAGCGCTAGGTCGAACATAATGTAGCATAGTAGCTGTTCTTCCTGTCTGGATTGGATGCTAAGCTACGATCATGAATGCTAACAGTGAAGCATGAAGATAGAGCCGAACCTTCATATTACAGCGACTTTCAATCGGATCCACTTGATAACACTCCCATTATTAAATCGAATGTTTTACATCCGCGTGTAATAAAAAGAAAAATCAGCACTCAGGGCAATAATAGTGTAATAGTCCACTTTACTTGGTGTAATCTTCTCGTCATTTCAATGGGGAAAATCTTTTGAATTTTGGCGCTGTGGGCGCCGCTACTGTCAACGTGGTCACGTGACGCAGACTTCGACCAATTGCAGTAGGAGAAGCGGTCGACCCCTCGACCAATCAGGAGCGGCTACGGGGGAAACCGGGAAATGAGAACAAGTTGGAAAACAAAGCAATCGTACGGCAGTGGATTGATTTGGTATTCAGGTTATTTTCCACATATTATGTCACGTTGGATTGTTAGTGCACGCATTAAAGAGACTATATTAATATAAGTAAAATGGAGCTATTCGTTAAAAAATGCACGATGCATTCATTTTCAGAAATTATGACTGTCTTAACTGATACAAACTAAGGCATGTGGACATCGAGGCGGTAGTTTACGGTAGATAGTGTAAAAAAACAACAACCTGTTTGCCTTTCTATATCTCGCTTCTGTAGGTCGGCAGTCATGATTTCTAATGCCCCGTAAAAGTCGAAAGACACAGAAGCCTCCGCTGTTGTTCCTGGAGAAATCGCTAGATGGAGCCAGACTGCAAAATGAGCCCGAGGTGCGAGCAGCGATACAGCCCAAATCGTTTATCACAGCGAGGCCAATACACGACAATACATCTCATAGGTCTACTTCGTGGGTGAGTAACTTTGAATCATTTGCAAACGGAACTACAAACTCGTTCAAAAACGACAAATACAACAAAATATGCTATTTATACACAAAGCAAGCATTGGTACACTGGTTAACGCCTACATTATTCTCCCCTTTCAAGGTGAGTCCGCAGTTTGAGCCGTCTCACCTGACAACACCTCCAGCCAGACGGGGGAGGAGAAAGGGCCATTCCACAGCGAGCATCCTTGACCGAAGCAGTCAGCTGTCCAGAAAGCCCTGTCTCAAAACCAGCATCTGCAAGTTCCCCTCTTTATCGTTTGATAGAGGTCCAACACAAGCGTCCAACCTCAACGGACAACCAAAGCAAACGCGCGGGAAGAAACCGAAAAGAGGGTCCGTTGCGGCGCCGGCCTCGACCAATCGGCAACAACCACACCAAAAACATTCCATGGCGCCTGCTCTTCCCAGCCAACCGACACCAAAGAGACGAACCAGAGGGACACCCAATGGCTCCACGTCGTCCGACGTCGGTTCAGAGCGGCCACAATCTCCGCCCCCTGGCCGTCCCCTCGCCGTTATGAGCCCTCCCCGCGCTGCGGCAGTGGAGACCCCCGGTGCTGGTAGCTGCATCTCCAGCCCACCTGAGGTGGACACCCCAGAGCAGCTTCCCCAGGGTGGGTTGGATCCCTCTCCCCGTGTCTACCCGCTACTGGGGCCCCTGTCCCAGCCACAGAGTCAGCACCAGCCAGAGACCCTGGTGGCCGACACCCCGGAGCGGGACTACGGGTTGAGGGTGACGTGGAGGAGGAGGAAGCGCCTGATGATGGCCTTGGAGAAAGGAGGTCATCTCTCTAATGTGGACTCGCATAGTTCCTATGTGATGTGATGATGGTGTGTATGTGTGTGAGTGTAAAATGAAATGTTAACAATGTCATCAATGGCTGCAGATTAATTTACTCAGACCCACGACAAAACAAGAATGCAGTTTATTATTTAGCCAGGGCTTTACTAAAGAATGCTGCCTTCAGAAAAAGGCTGTTTGTGATTTATTTTGGGTTCTCCTACTGCAGGTTGATGTGACTTTTACAAAATGTTCCCCCAATTGTGAGCTAAAAATCACAAAAAAACGTACAAGCATAACATTTTTTTTTTAGTTTTACTTGCATTTACCTCTTGTTTTCTTGGTCTTTTGCTTAAAATAATCATGTTGCAGAATATGAGATAGTCAGTTATTATTAGAATAGGTATAGATAGATATATAGATAGATATATATAATAGATATTTTATGCATAATTTCAGAGCTCCAATGATTACAGAACCCACAGCCAGATCCATATCTGCACTAATCTGTAGGACAATTATGAATGAGTGATGATGGTAATTAAATATATATTTTAAAATAAAAAGTTGAATGTGCTGAAAGAATATGATTTTGTACACTGGATTATGGACGACTGGATTGTGAGGTGTTTTCAACACGATCATACGAAAAGACAGTAAAGCGTGAGACAGTAATTGACTATGTGAACAATGAGTGCACTTATCCTTAGAAATAGAATAATGTATTATGGTAATATGACTATATACTATTACTATTTAATACTGTATGCACGATGGCCACTCAATATCAAGTGGCTGACCATACTCACTTTAATTTTGAGTATAGACATGACCCTCTGATGTTAAAAAGTGACATCACAACTGCAAAAAATAGATACATAACGGTATCTATAATTCAGATAGTAAGAGTAAGTAATAACGCTAACCACCTATCAACCCTGTCGGCCAATCACAGAGGCGCTAAGAAACACCGCCGTCCAATAGGCGCGGCTGTTGTAGCTGCCGCTGGTAACCAAGGAGTGGGGAAAACAGATTTTCCCGAGCGCGTCCACAGAAGCAGAGCACAGAGGAGGCCGGAGTCTGGGGGGATCTTCCATAGCAACCGCGGAGCAACATGAGTTACTACAGCATACGGTGAGTGTGAACCGACCCCCCCAACCTCAACGCCGACATTAACGCTGTTTCCCCCCCTTCAAGCATCCGACTGTTGAACCCGCAATACAGTTAGAGAGAGAGAAAAGATCCGAAAAGTTGGCACCCCCCAACTTTTTTTTTTAAAAAGCTACCGTTTGCGTCAACAAAGAACACGGACAGCTAACGTTAGCTCCTCTTGGCTAACCTAAGTGTGTGATATGCTGTCTGTGGCGTCGCCGACGTCTTGTAAAACAGACGCTTTGGTCTCGAAGTAGCGGATAAAAAGCAGTTGAAAGTGATGTTGGACCCCCCACACCCCCCGGGGGGGCCGACTGGACACATAAGACCCCGTGAGGCGTCATCTGATCCCTGAGCGCTAGCACGTTTTACATTTCATCTAATAAGTTGTATACAAAATATTCGATACAGCGAATACAAAAACAGGGAAAGTCATTTTTTTTAAGCACATGCATTGGATCGTAATTCATAATAGTTGTGTTGTTAGATGGTTCTTCAGACACTCGAGATTAAACTCCCTGCATTCGTAGGGAATGTGTTTTCCACGATCTGTTTTTTGACAGCGTCGACGCTCGGTCAAATGATGTACATTATTATATATTATATATAAGATCCGTCTTATTTTAGTCATCCTCTAAACTACACGTTGATGGTAAATCCAACACTGCCAACCCCCGTTTATATGTAGGCCCACTTGAATTGTGAACATGTAATGTCAGGGTATGGACCCACACACCTCATTATGTATGTCATACACTTTATTGTACTGTCAATAACTGGCTGGATGAATATCAAGCCCATGGAAAACATAGACATACAGGCATAGAGGTTATTCAACACCGGAGCCGGACACAGTCCCACATGTACATAGTCCTACATGTACATACTTGTCTCGTTAGAGACTTTCTGAAAGCCTTTCGTAGATGTTGTGATGTGGACCTCAAAAACGTCGGAAGCATCGCCGTATACATGCTTATTACTGCGTAGGACGTAGGCCTATAGCAGTGAAACATGACGTCACACAAATAATTGACAAGCTCTCCCCTATGCACACAGTTATTGTGATTCAACTTTGCGCCGTGTGTGTGTGTGTGTGTGTGTGTGTGTGTGTGTGTGTGTGTGCGAGCGTGTGTGTGCGCGCATGTGTGTGTGTTTGTCATATGAGTGAGTCACTACATGGAGGCCCGGCTCGAAGAAATGTATTCATTGTGGTTTGAGATTGACATCAAGTGTACCTCCCACCCTTTCCTGTTGTAATGTACCAGTACACAGCCCGGTCAAATGATCTCTCTATCTTCTAGTCCATACACACAAGCATGCAAATGTGGAGAAAGAAAATAGCAGTTTGGCTTCTGGGATGGCAGCAGAGCTGATGCTAAACAATATATACTTTGCATGTGGAAGCTTCCCTGCTAAAGATAAAAAAAATTAAAAAAAATTGCTTATGAACCAGCTTGCTTGGTAGGGTGCGGTCATCAAGGATCGAACCCAGTACCTTTCGGTTAAGAGCCGAACGCCCTGCACCACTACACTACCCTCCTGAGTCACTCACAGGGCAGCTTCTCAAAAGGTCCTTTCTGCCTTGGAGAGCTGGACGGCTGTGATGATGAGTGACCTTTATCATCCAATAACCAATGGTAATCAATCATTTGTGCACTGGTGCACAACGGATGATTGATTACAGGGACCAGTCACTCTATATTCCACCTCCTCCCTCTCGTTGAGAAATTAGCATTTGCACAATCTGTGTTATCCAAGACATGATGATAATTGTCCCTGGCTGATTATATATACACTATTACTGAGGGGTTGTGATTTTTATTGTTGTATGGCAGTGTTGTTGTGTTAACAACGCACGGCCCCCGTCATATAAAAATACTACTGTCACTAAAGCAGCTTTCTCCAGGGTTATTGCTGGCTGTCGATGTTACAGCCCACACCGAGGCAACACTACAATGTTTAATTGTTGTCCTCAGGCACAGTATGTTGTAGTATTACATCATCATTTAGCAGACACTTCCACATCCAAAGCGACTTCAAGTGATTTTTTTTTTTTTAGATACATGTCATACATGTGGTGGTAGAGGGTTACAGATGGAGATCAAACTCAGAACCGCATTGGGGGTTCAACATTCAAGTCTACATTGTACATAGCACGACACGACAGGATGACAACAGCAGACTGAGCTGTGGTTGGCCTACTGGTTTACTGGTTACCACATAGCTTCGCACTGTGACAACTTTAGCCAGTGGTTGGTTTGTAACAATTTCCGAGTGAGGCTCGGAGCCGGCCTCCTCGATTGCTTGGCCATGAAACCCCATTGTATAATATGTGGGATCAGGGATGGCCCCCCCTCCTCCCGACACCCGGCATCCCAGAGCCACAGTTTTCAGAGAAAAGCCTGAAAAAGAGCCTCTCCTCTCTCTCTAAATCACCTTGATTAAAACATGTCCTCCGGTAGCTCTTTAGTCTTCTTAAGAGAAGAATAAGTCTTCTTCTCTGCAGAAGCAGCACATGGTGGCGAGGGACTTGTTGCTATGCATGTGGTATGTGGTGGAGATTGGTGCATTCCGGAACACACATGTGGTTCGGCTCGCTCGAGCGTTCTATTACTATTGCTCTCTTGGCCAAATAAAAACAGAAAAAAGTTGTGGCTGAATCGCTGCGGTACAAGGATAAACATCACCGGCATGTCATTTCTCAACTTTCTCATCTTTCCCACCTTTCTCGCCTTCATCACCTCTCTCGTCTTCATCTTGGTGTGCGGTGTCTCGACGCCCTGGTTGAAAATGCGTTGAACAATTTGAAATTTGAGTGATTTGTTACTCATCCTGCCTACTTTTCCCGAGGTCCAATATTACATTTGCAAATAGTGTTCCGTAGAATCCATAGAATGTTTTTTTTATTGCATATGTATTATTGCAAATATTTGGTTGCTTTCAGGTCATTGCACATACGTGGCTTTTTCTTTCGGCTGCTCGTCAGATAGTTGAGTTCAGGCATCCCTTTGGGCTTTCTTGTGATAACGTGTAGTTCACTGAGTTCTAAAGTAATACACAGGGTCGGTGCTTTTGGTGATTCAGATGTGAACTCCCCATTCATACACGTGCAGCCGCCGAGACTGACCGTGATGATTATAGTTGACCTGAATGTATTTCCGTCATTTGTTTTGCTCTGCATAATTACTCCCACGGGTGATCGATTCCCCTGCTCACCGTCACACACAAACGCAGACACGTGCATGCACACACCACCACCACCCTTCTCTTTACATGTAACTCTTTCGGGGGCATCATCAGCAGAGAGACTGAAGATGGCTCTCGTCTCCTAGCAACTGGACAATGGTCCCCTACCAATACTGCCACCACCTCGCACCCTCCGACACCGGATTTAGACGATGTCGACACCGGCCGCAAGTAGTTACGTCTGCGGCGAGAGGCAGTGACGCATTCGCCCCAGATTCCCTAGAGTCATTCTGTGGCGTTTCCAGTGAGTAAGTGGTAAGTGGACCTTGTGGTTGAGTTCCCCCACGAGGAAGTGACCAAGGAAGTTGTTTGAAGGGTTGAAGTTTGAATGACGGTGCTTTGATCTTTCAGTTCGGCTCGCTATTCTCCAATGGCGGTCTCTCTTTCTGTCCCTCTGTCTCTGTCTATCTTGTAAACTCTTGTTATCCATCTGGCTGGTGTTTCTCTGTCCCTCTCTCTCTCTCTCTAATCTCTCTTATTGTGTGGTTTTTTTTCCCCCAAAGATTTCTTTTGTGTGTGAGTGGTTCAGCTGCAAAGGTGGCGTTTAGTCTCTCTGTCTTTCTATCTCTCTGTGTCTCTCTTTCTGTCCGTCTCTCTAGCTCTCTGTCTCTCTCTCTGTCTGTCTCTCAAGCTCTATGTCTCTCTCTATGTCTGTGTCTCTCTCTCTCTCTCTGCCTGTCTCTCTATTTCTCTGTCTTTCTGTCTATCTCTCTGTCTGTCTCTCTCTCTGTCTGTCTCTCTAGCTCCCTGTCTGTCTCTCTATCTCTCTGAACTGTAAACAGCAAGCCCCCCCCCCCTCTTACTACCTGGAGTGTTCTCCCAGGTCATG
>OMNR01099151.1:1215-11329 GCA_900303205.1 Mora moro
AAACGACTTAAAAAAACCACACAAAACAAACCCCGTTCCGACCCTACATCACATAACGACCATCGCACAACGACGTGATGTTTCGTTGCGCTGACGGCAACTACTAACGTTACCAACAACCCGCAGACGGGGTTTGACGAGCGCACCTGTGCACGAGACGTCCGTTTGACGACGGAGCACGAGGCTTTACGACTGAAGCGCAGCAGCCGCCGGGGGGCCGGACGGGCACACGGGTACACTCACCATTGTTTTGGGGGGCAGTTTCTTCTCAGTTTTTAGGTGGATGCTCTGTGCTTGGTGCTCCTTCAACGACCGACGAGCTGCACTCTGACACCGGAAGAATAACGTGTAAACTCGCCAATAGAGCATAGATCCCGTCGACATAGACACTGTGTGTGTGTGTGTGTGTGTGTGTGTGTGCGTGTGTGTGTGTGTGGTGACGCGTCCTGTGGGGCGCCATGTTGGGAAGGTACGCGCCAACCTGAGAGTCACCTGAGAGCCGCCAGTGCGATACAAGCTCGTAAGTGAAACTCTGGCGGTATCTATGAAGCCTATTCTAGTCTTGAAAGTAGTTTGACAATTATAAAATAACTCGCTATTGAAAGTGGGGTGTTTATTTTATCATCGATGCGTGCAAAGTGTCGCAGGCGAGTTATTCTAATAGAATTGCATGGAGAAGGTTTCCAACGGCCGACCGCCTCAAGATGGCGGCCGCGCGGAGGGTCCTCTGAGCGCGTCTAGGTTTCTATTTCTATGTTCAGCGTCGCAGCGCAGAGAAGATAAGGAGATAAGAGCGCATCAAAGTTATATATACATACACACACACACACACACACACATATATATATATATATATATATATATATATATATATGTTTTATTAAGTGTGCATATATCTGAGCTCTTACAGAGTAGCTTATAAAACACAAACACACACTTTATAATCCCTGCTCCAAGCCAACGTGTGCAGTAGAGAGGTAGTGACTACATGTCTCAGCGGCTTTTTAACTGAGTTAAGGCAAACGGCAAGCAATTATTATATACATATTACTAGTATATTATAAAACGGATAAATACACGTTTGTAAACACTTACAAGTCAAAAGAAGCGCCAGAATACGAATAATTAAACATCGTCTGAAAGTATTGCTGGACCTCTGAATCCGGGTTATTTTACATATGTTAATTTAATATTATGAATTATCCTAAACACATCTATGGTTATTTTTCCATACAGTGTTTATCCCATAATTTAAAGAAACAATTTTTATAATAATGCCAGACCCGGAAGTGACCTCCCGCGGCGGGATCGGGACCGGAAGCTGGGCGGCAGCACAGGAACAATACGGAGCGGAGGAGGTGCCCGGGGTTCAGACACAGTTCAAAACGCACCGAATGCCAAGTAAAGGTGTGTGTGTCCACACGCGTTGCCAGGTAAGACCGTCTCTGTTCATACTTATCCGAGCAGCGTGGACGTTAACGCGGTGTTGGCCGCAAGCGAGGCTGCCGGCGGCGAGCGTTAGCCCCCCACTAGCTCCGGGTGGAGCTAATGCTACACCCCACCTCTCAGGCAGACCACAGCCCGTAGATACGACCGGCGGCCCGTACCGACCGGGCGGTGCAGCACCGACACTGTGCCGTTAACACCGGGGTTATATCCCCCACGTGTTGTCTGTGTGTGGAAACAGCCTCACGGTAGTATAATGTACACCGTTAAAACTCGGCAACCCCGCCCATTTCGTAACACTGCACCTCCACCGTGTGGTGACGGGTGGTGCTCGGTCGTTACACTGTTGTGTGTGTGTGTGTGTGTGTGCGGATGTGCGTCAATCCGCCTAATCTCGCCGCTCTTTCAGATCTGAGAAGAACACGACTTGCATGTGAGGACAAGAGTCTGCTCGGCCGACAATGGCGAACAATGCAGAAGACGTGGAGAGCAACTCGGTGTGTATACACCACACACACACACACACACACACACACACACACACACACACACACACGTGACTCTGAGGTCGCAGGGAACCAAGTGCAAAGAGGATGTCTTTCAGGTTGTTATGTCAACATTGTGGTTGCAAAATCTCTCGATCACTTCCTGCTGATGAAACACGGGCTGGTCGTTCAGTCACCGTTAACACGTCCGGGGGACTCTTAATGTGATGACTGAGGATTAGGCTCGGGCCATTAATTAATCATGAACGTGTTATTGGGTCAAATTTAGAGAATCGACATTGTAACGTTTGAAAATAGCAGTTCTCCTTTTAACTGCAGCGCTCACATTTATTTGTACATTACCTACAATGCATGTTATTTATTCTTGTATTCTACTCTAATTTTAACTATCCTAAACAATGTCGGCATATGTGGCTGTCTGTGTCATTCGACCAATCAAATCAGCCCCCAGATTGTGTAGCAACCTGTCAATGTTTCCAAACCCATCTGCCACGATCTAGCTAGATATGCCCCAACATGTATTACTAATGATGTTCGAATCGTGAGAGTGGAAAGACTCTTTTTGCCATTTCACAATGATCATAAATCCTTCCTGTTCACCCAGACCTGGTCATGGTTTGTGATATGTCCAAGCATGCGATCACATGGGGTTCAGTCAGTCCACTGTGCATGCGGGTGTTGCGTGGTCATTGAGAGAGGGCTTGACCACCAAACCCTAATGACTCATCCTATGGTATGTCCAGATGATGTTGATATGGCCTAATTATGATATGATGATTATGAGTTCATATTTAACTCTACTACTCTGATAGAGGCGCGGCAGCTGCTCCTAGATTCAAAGTCCCCTAGTAAACAGACCAGAAGGTGGTAAAACGTTGTAACAAGTTGGCTGGACGGTGGCCATCTTTTGTCCAGGGTTCACCTTCTGTTTTTGGGTGATAATAATATCCCATGATGCAACATTGCCATGGCAACATTGCCCATGATGCTTTGCCAAGACTTTCATTGTTGTGGCCACAGAACTTTACCAAATTCATATTGATATCTGCTTCTCTTTTTTTGGTAAAAATGCATTTTAGAGAGTTTTTCAGATGTAATTCAGAATGTAACACACTAGGCCAAACCACGATACACAGAAGTATAAACTAGGGCATCGGCCTTGGCAAACGTCTTGTTATCTTGTTTTCTTTGGAAACAGCTGATAGACTTCTGTGGGACCGGAAAACAAACTCATTTCCCCACCACTATCCCGAGACCTCCGTGCCGTCCTCAGTTTATGTAACAATTCGGTACAATTGTAAGGTGGTGGTTTGATTTAGTATATATAATAGTTATATAATATACACATTGTCATTGGCGAAATAAAGTGGAAAAATAGAAAGAAACACATGACGATACTGTAGGCGGCGTTATCATGAATGGCTGTAGACTAAACGTAGGAAGCATTAAGAGAAAAAGTAACAAGTGACTTAACAGAAAGTAGCCGACAGATTTGATTGTGTAGAACACACAACAGTGTTATGAAATCTAGACGATGGGATGGCTACAAATTGCAGACTGAAAACTGTGTTTACGCTAACATTAATGCCAAAAAATGTGTCTTGCTGTTTCTTGTTATGTTATGTTGTTATACCGTCGTACGAGACTTCTGCTGGAATGCACCCGAGCCCTCCTGGAATCGGTGATCACACTGAAACCTCTCTGTGCCCACACACACCAACATAGTGCAGCTCACACACACCCCTCAGCTCAGGGGAAACACTGATATAATAGTTCTTTGTCCAATCTGGGCCCCTCCATGTCTCCTGTACAGTCTGTCTTGTATCCAAGGGCCCCCTATGGAAAGGCCCCTGGGTGGTGCAAGAGGGTGGGTCCTGTTTACCTGTCAATATTGAAAACCAAATCTTAAAACATCCCTCTTTAGTTTTGCAAGTGCAAGTAGTGTGTGTGTGTGTGTGTAGTCATTTTTAGTTTAAATCTACCTCTCAAATGTATCCCTGTGAATGTATGTGATTCAGATGTTTGTCTTTTATGTAAAACTTTGTTCTTGTTGTGTTTCCCTTGCTAGCCACTTTATATTGTCGTTGTGAACGAAATGTCCGATATGAATCAAGTTTTGATTGATTAGAAGTTGATCTAGTTTTCTCCCATTGTTGTTTGAGTACAGTATTGCACAGTAGTACCCCCATGGCTCTAACAGTCCCTCACACAAACGGACTGAACCAACCCTCGGGGTCGAGTCTCACTGTTTCTCCTCCCGCTCTCCCAGCAGGTGACTCCCAGGCAGGAGCACCCGGACGATGCGGGGGGCCTGAGGCTGCGCTCGCGGGGTGGGAGTGGAGAAGCTGATGGTGGAGGAGGTGGTGGTGGTGGCGGGGGCCCGGAGCAGAACGGGCAGCCCCCCTCCACGGGGCCCCCGCAGGCGTTGGAGAGCGCGGACGACGACGACGAGGAGCTGACGCTGAAGTACGGCGCCAAGCACGTCATCATGCTGTTCGTCCCCGTCACGCTCTGCATGGTGGTCGTCGTGGCGACGGTCAAGTCCGTCAGCTTCTACACACAGAGCGACGGACAAAGACTGTAAGTGTGTGTGTGTGCTGAGCCACATCTGATTTGTTTTTGACTGAATGCTCAATAACTCTGTTGTTGTAGAAGTGCTCAAATGTGCTAGCCTGCTAGTGCGCTAGCCTGCTAGCTAGCCATGTGTAGGCAGTACGTCTTCTCGTGACCCAGGTTCCAATCCCGCCGGTGGTCCTGTGCTATATTTCACGCCCCTCTCTTTCAACCCACTTTCCTTTTTGAAAAGCACAAAAAAAACTCTTCGTGTGATGTCTCCATCGTGCCACTAGGTGTTGCTAATGCATTGAATATGAGGCTGTTCTGTACGTCAACCACCAGAGTAGAAGTGTACTGGAGCTGAAAACCAGACGTAAGCAGCATGGTCTTGAATTTCAGATACAAGTTGGATGTAAAAGGTCTTCAAGTCCTTTAAAGTCTGTGAGTCTGACATTTACCACTTAGTTCTTACCTGGGGTTCATGGATTGCAGTGGGCGGGATGGAGCCAGTAGGGTGGGATGGGAGCCAGGGTACTCCGGTGGTTGGGGTGTTTGACTCCCAGCCGAAAGGCTCTGGGTTCGACCCCCAATGTCCCCCTGTATTTATGTTCTTCTGATGATCTCTTAAGTAGGCACAATCCCAGTGAAATCCTGAACTTTGACGCTGAAACGTGTCCCGTTACGGAAGCCACGGTGCTGCTGTCTCGTGTCTCCTGGCCGCGTGTCTCCGGCATCAACTGAACTGACCTGTCCTGTCGTCCTAGAATCTACACGCCGTTCTCGGAGGACAAGAACACGGTGGGCGAGAAGGCGTTGTACGCCGTCCTCAACGCCATGATCATGATCAGCGTCATCATCGTCATGACGGGCGTCCTGGTGCTGCTGTACAAGTACCGCTGCTACTCAGTAAGTACCGCTGCTACTCAGTAAGTACCGCTGCTACTCAGTAAGTACCGCTGCTACTCAGTAAGTACCGCTGCTACTCAGTAAGTACCGCCGCAGTGCGGGACTGATACCGGTATCGTTATCAGTACATGTACACAATGTAGAAATGTTAGGCATGCGCTGATGCGACGAGTATCAGTACGAGTACCTTGTCGGTATTGTAGTAATATTAGTCATGGGTCCATGTCCGTATTATGTTGAATATCACTCTGGATATGTTGATATGTTGTACTTTATACATTTGTATTGAGCATGTTTTTAAGTACTAAAAACATGAGTTCAAAAGACGAATGTTGTCATGGAGACTGAGCCTGCTTGGTGTACCATGTGTTGTCATGGAGACGGAGCCAGCTTGGTGTACCATGTGTTTCCATGGAGGCTGAGCCTGCTTGGTGTACCATGTTGTCGTCATGGAGACAGCCTGCTTGGTGTACCGTGTTGTCATCATGGAGACAGCCAGCTTGGTGTACCATGTCGTCACAGTGACCAAGCCAGCTTGGTGTGTTGTCATAGTGGCAGCTGGGTGTATTGTCTGATGAGCGAGACCTCTTGTCCTGGCAGGTGATCCAGGGCTGGCTGTTCCTCTCCTCCCTCCTCCTGCTCTTCCTCTTCTCCTACATCTACCTCAAGTAAGTCCAGTGTGTCCTGCCCTGTGCAGTGTGCAGTGCTCTGGTGACCATTCAGCTTGAGTCAATTCATGAGAGTAACAGATCAGTCAGAGCAGAGCCCCTCTTCTACATCACTGAGGAGGATGATGATGATGATGATGATGATGTGTATTTCTAAACAAAGTGTAACAAAGTAACTTAAATCCAGATGACATGGCAATATAACACACAAAATACAGGGAGTATTGGGAGGAGTAAATAAAGACATGAATAAAAAGATAGTGAAAGACCAAATGACTGAGAAGAGAGAACAGATCATTAACGACATTTCTCCCACGACGCGATGTGACCTCGCAGAGAGGTTCTGAAGACGTACAACGTGGCCATGGACTACATCACCATCGCCGTCATCATCTGGAACTTCGGTGTGGTGGGCATGATCTGCATCCACTGGAAGGGCCCCCTGCGCCTCCAGCAGGGCTACCTCATCATGATCAGCGCCCTCATGGCCCTCGTCTTCATCAAGTACCTGCCGGAGTGGACCGCCTGGCTCATCCTAGCCGTCATCTCCATCTACGGTGAGATTGTACTGATTACGTTGCATGCTAGCCGATTATACACTCTAGCATAGTGTTCCTCTCTGGAAGCTCCCATGTGTTGTTAGCAAAGATAGTTTCCAAATGCAAGCATGTTTATGTCCCCGTACAGCAAGATTGTCCTGTGTTGGCATGCAGAAATCTCCTATGCTAGGTTTAGCTCATTGACATAACCTAGCATAGGAGAACGCTGTATGATACTGGATAGTTTAGTTAAAACACTGGGGGTGTTTCTGGTTTGAACCCAGATCTCCAGACTGTGGTACTTAAAGGTCATGGATGTCCCCTCTGTGCTGCTGGGCCTCCCCCCAGAGCTGTGTGTTGGGTGTGGTTGGATGGCTGGGCTCATCTGACCCCCTGCTTCTCCTTTCTCCCACAGATCTGCTGGCGGTGCTGTCACCCAAAGGTCCTCTGAGGATCCTGGTGGAGACGGCCCAGGAGAGGAACGAGCCCATATTCCCAGCCCTCATCTACTCATGTAAAGACACGTTGTGCTGTAGTGAAACAACCAAGATGATACTCAGTAACGTGTAGTTCTGTGTTGTGTAGTTACATTCCCTGCGGAAGTCTTCTGGAGTTCATGGAACCGTGCTTACGTTTGGAACCTGTGTTACAAACCCTACAAACGCATTTTCTTTCGTTTGTGACCCCGCTGCTGTGACCACCAAACAAACAATGTCTGACCTCCACCTCACCCACAAGCACCTCGATTTCTGCCTCAGACGCACCGTTGATCGGCAGGCTCGTTTATATGCGTCAACATTCGTGTGGTGCTTCGCAGCGACCCTTTATGGTGGAGTGTGGTGTGCAGAGGGCGGGGTGCGAGGCTAGGCCACCTGTGCACATGTCCAGGTGGTCTGTGATTTGTAAAGGGAACATCGCCTGCAGGTGTGTCTACACACGGCTTTAGGAGTCCTTGTTCTTTGTAAGTTCTTTTTGGCACGCTTTTGTGCGCACGTACGCGTCTCCTACGGTTCTTATTTGACCCAAGAACCATCAAGTCAGACGTCATGCCAACACACAAAGTTGTGTCACACGTTTCTGTCCAAGAAGTGGGACTTTTACTTTGAAATGAGAGGTGTTTTCGTTTTCAATTTCAATTTCAGTTTGCACTTTGTTTCGGTTTGCTTTCGGCGTCGGTGTTGCTAATGAAACGCTGCCTTTGCTCCTTGCTGTTGTCCAGCGACCATGGTGTGGCTGGTCAACATGGCGGACACCGAGTGGCCGCCCAAGAGGAAATCCACTCAGGAGCCAGAGGCCGCCCCCCTGCCGGAGCCCCAGGGTGAGTAGAGGTCCCAGTCCTATCTCTATAGGCTTGTACATCAGAATGCATCTTGGGATTTCTTTTGTTGGCGACTTTGAGAGAGTTGTAGTTCTGTAAAATCCTAAACCAACGTAAATATACCGGAACCGTCTTCCCATAATGACAAATCCTTTTATGATTAATTACTAAACAATGACCAAAAACCTATGACTACTAACATAACTAATTAACATTCCAGTGTGTGTGTTGTATGTGTAACTGGTACACGATTGCTTTTAATTTTTGACGGTAGTTTTCTCTGTTTGTGGGGATATTTCACTGCACTTCCTGGTTGTATCCTGGAGATACTTTGTTTCGACCAATAGGATTTCTGTGATATGGTATTGGCCCGCAACGTGTGATTGTACAGTAGTGAGTCAGGGATGTACCGTAAAGCGGTGAGGGACTGCAGTAAAACGCTGCGGTGTGGTGTGCTTGTGCTCGGCACCTCCAGCAGCGCCGGCCGCCCCTCCCCCCAGCAGTCCTCGGGAGGACGACAGCGGCTTCAGCCAGGACTGGGTGAACCAGCAGCAGAACCAGCTGGGGCCGCTCCAGTCCACCGAGGAGACCCGCCGGCAGATCCAGGAGATGCCCTCCGATCGGCCGCCCGTGGACGACGAGGACGACGAGGAGCGTGAGTGTGTCCCCGGTGCTCCTTTGTTCACGTCTCGTACGGCTGTGCCGCCCGCAGTTCAGTTGTGCGGTTGTGTTTTCTAACCAACATGTTGTATTGGTTTACTGTACGTCCGATAATGTCCAAAAATGTCGGGACCGTCGCGTTTTGCGGAACTTTAGCATTTTATAACTTAAGCGTTTTTCGTAAGTTTCGCCTTTTTTTCCCGTAACTTTTATTAGTGTTTTATTGAACTTGACATAATTCTACCCGCTCACCAAGTTCTGTTGTCTGTGAGAACTGATCACAATTTTACGTTTTCTTTTTAAATCCCGCTTGTCGGGGTCCCTTTGTGTCTCCGAAGTCCCGGCCTGTGTCTGGCACGGGAACTGTTTATAGTCCTAGCCAATCAGGAAGCGATTATTCACGACGATTACAAGGTTCAGCATCTGTCTCCATCTCTCCCTTTCCCTCTCGCTCTCACTCTCTCTCCCACCGTAGTAAACATGGGGGTGGGGAGGGCTTGTTTATACAGTAATTACAGCTGGCAGGGGAGGTTCCTCGGGACACGTGCGCGAGACATGTGTTGTGTATAATGTAGTGTAATGACCACCCTGCTCCTGCTGTGCTCCCCAGGGGGCGTGAAGCTGGGTCTGGGGGACTTCATCTTCTACAGCATGCTGGTGGGCAAGGCGTCGGCCACGGCCAGCGGGGACTGGAACACCACGCTGGCCTGCTTCGTGGCCATCCTCATCGTCAGTAGCACTCTGATAATATGTGTCTGTCTGTCTCTGTCTCTCTCCATCTCTCTTCCTGTCTGTCTCTCTCTTCTCTTTGACATTCTCTCCATTTCTGTCTCCTGTTTCCCTCTTGCTCTTGCTCTGTCTGTCTCTCTGTCACTCTGTCACTCTGTCACTCTGTCTCTCTCTCTCTCTCTCTCTCTCTCTCTCTCTCTCTCTCTCTGTCTCTGTCTCTCTCTCTCTCTCTCTCTCTCTCTCTCTCTCTCTCTCTCTCTCTCTCTGTCCATCTCTCTCTCTCTGTCCATCTCTCTCTCTGTCCATCTCTCTCTCTCTGTCCATCTCTCTCTCTCTCTCTCTGTGTCCATCTATCTCTCTCTGTGTCCATCTCTCTCTCTGTCCATCTCTCTCTCTCTGTCCATCTCTCTCTCTCTGTGTCCATCTCTCTCTCTCTCTGTCCTACTCTCTGTGTCTCTGAGTCTCTCTGTCATTCTTGCTGATCCATGCACTGTTGTGTTTCTTCCTTAATGAACGGGGGATCCGTTAATACGTCAGCGTCTTGTTACAAGATGGCTGGCATGGGCCTATGCTAAATTAAATGTGTGTTCATGCTCTGCACTGTTCAGCTAGTCTAATTAATGTATTATTCACCATGAAATCAACAGGTGTGTGGAAGTGGCTAATGTCAGTTGTAAAGGATGGTTTGGTGCAGTAGAAATAGACAGCTTTGATACACTGGCTGGATTATAATGAGCCGATATTCTATTCTAGCCTGTGCACCGCATCAGTGGCATTTAGGCTTAT
>OMNR01099158.1:0-13245 GCA_900303205.1 Mora moro
ACTTTGCACTTTGTATTGTATTTGTATTTTGACATTTGTACTTATTGCACTTCTTTGCACTTGTTGCTCTTATATTGCACTTCCCTGCTCTTATGCAGGCATCCTAGCAGTGGGAATATTTTGCTATTCCCCTGCATTTTGGAATTGTTTTTTGCTCATTGCACTTTTATGCCTTTTTTGCACTTTTTACTTCCCTGCTCTTATGCAGTCATCCTAGCAGTGGAAATATTTTGCTATTGCCCTGCACTTTGGAATGCTGGAAGACCTGCTCTATTCATGCTTTTATTTACCTCGGAAATATATTGCTGTCTCTTTCTAACAAATGTACTTGTAAGTCGCTTTGGATAAAAGCGTCTGCTAAATGCCCTAAATGTAAATATAATGTAAATGTCATCCCCCATGACTGCGAGCGTGATAAAGGGGTATACCAATAAAGTTCTCAGACTTGAAGTACAGTTGAGTTGGATCACAGAGGGGATTCAAATCACAGAATAAAGTATATTATATATTTGTTATATATGGTGGTAAACATGCATTATATATATTATATATGTATGCATATTTACCACCATGGGCAAAGAAACAATAGACCGGCATAATCAAATATAATAATAAGTCCAAAACATGAATGAATGAATTAATAAGGGAATAAAAAGCGACACCTATATCATAGTGATATCGATATTCATATTTTTATGTAACTTAACCTTTCAAATCGTTTATTGGCAATATAAGAAAGCAACCATTGAAAGTGTTTAGCCTTTGTTTTATTTGGTGATCACATGCATTACAAATGTCCTTTAATCAAAGTATACAATGTCGGCCCCATAATGCACTGGAAAGCCTCCCTCACACCTAATGGCAATCAATCTGGTGCGGGGTTGACCCCGGTACTGGCAATGGGGTACTCTGGTTGGGTTGTTGGGTTCACCCCTGTTTCTTAGCTTACACACCACAATATCGAAGCGTGTGGTACTTTTGGTCAAATCACCATAGCGCGCTCCGCCACCCGTACAGACGGCCCTGATTGTGTTGAGATTGGCACGGATGAAGGTGTTGGTCTCTTTACAGTGATTGCTGTCGGGCTGTGAGATTCTTCTGCTGCCTATGACCGCGTCACACTGATCAATACTCATATCCCATTGACGTGTTGGTTTATGAAGTTCCTGTACCCAGGGATTTCTTCTTGAGAGAGTGGTGTGGTGGAAAAGACGATCAGCAGCAGCAGACAAACACGCTGGCTCTTCATCATTCTTTGTTGTGGAAGCTTAAAGCTTAAAGTAAAAGAAACGGGCAAAGATTGATCCCAGATGAATAACGATTAACGTGCACTACATGCACTATTAAAACACAAATATAATAACCAAAATATAGAGGCATACGTACCTTTTTGTTAAATACAAAGTTATCTTCTTGCTTTCTTTGATAAAGCTAATGGAAATGAGCCAATTATAACTTTTATACAAAGCACTTCGGAGTACTTTTTGGAGTAGAAGGCAATTACCTGTACTGAGTGCAGTGTTCAGGGAAAGTGAAAGCTTAACAGCCACTGTATAATATTTATAGAAGTTGGGAGTTAGAACTTTGATACCTGAACTCTGATACCTTTTGAACTTGGATACCTGATAAGTTTGTTTGATAAACAAACTAGGGAAATGGGGACAAGATTTGGACTGTTCTGCTTGCGTCAAATGAACAGGATATGTCTGTACCCAAAAGAAACAAGCTCAGCAACAGGCACAAAAGTATGTATTTTTAAGAGGAGGCAACGTATCAGTTATGATTTCACAAAGCAGTTTAAATGTCAGTTAAACAGTGATGAAATGTACATTTTAAAAAAAAATGATGAGGTAATCTGTTTTTTTAATTTATTTCACCAGGATTCCTGTAAGTCAACAGGATAGTTTGAGCTTTTTTGTTTCTTTACTTTAAGGCCAAGGTCGCATTTCAAATGAAAGATAAACTACTCTGTCAATAGATATGGACAATTGTATTGCCTTTCATTTGTACACACGGCATGAATTGGTTATACCAGACACTGGCAACAATGCAAAGAAAGGACTATTTGAGAATGTATATATCGTTTTTTAAATAATTATTATGTATTATGCATTAACAAGATAGCATTCTCATGAGATTATGGCACATATTTTCTTTGAATAAATAACAAAATGTTACGACACGTTCTGCAGTATGATCATAACTGTCAGAATTAGCCATGGCAGCAAAGACAAAAAAAAGATCAAACAATCTGACATACAAAAAATTAGACCAAAGACCAAACGATCAAACACACAACAAGATCAATACACAAGACATTTCTTTATCTGTATAGCCAGGTTAATGGGGTTATATGAAGTTATTTGATGCAAGCAGTGATGGAAAAAGAATAATGGAGAACTCCAACGCTGCGTAGTTCAAATTATCTGTTTCCCCGTCCTACAACAGAACTTGTATTACTACCAAACATCTGAAGGGATTCACATGACATGACATGGTATATTTTATATTTCATCTAACAACCATTTGTTTGGGCTTCAAATTAAGCCCAAACTAATCTCAACTTTTCAACGTTTTTTGACATCATTACTCAAACATTATTTGGTTCAAAATGAATAACTATCCACTCTATAACTATTTTTAAAAAATCGCATTCCTAAATAGAATGTGGAACAGAATCCATTTAGGAGATCCTGCAGACAAACCTCTTCTCTATCAAGGCGGTTGGGAAGCCCTCGGACATATCAGTTGAAAAAGGCTAAGTGTGTAGTGTACTGTAGTGTTTCAATGCTCACAAACCTGTGATGTATGATTAGAACGAGGATTATAATCCAAAGCAAACAGCAAGCCAACAGTATCCGATGCACCAAGATAACTAGATTCCAGCAGGGACCTAGAATCAAGAATGGATCATCAGGAATCTGTAGAACTCATCATATTCTTTCTGTAGTATTACATTCACATGAATCTCAAATATACTCTCAGTATAACATATATTCATATGTCATTAACTTCTATGTCTATTATCTTCTAAATTAAATAATAACCAAATAGCTGGAAGTATGAATAAAATATAATGACCTGTTATGTCCAGTTTGGTTCCATTTCCAAACACAATTTCCCCACATGCTGCCAGGGCACAGTAGTAAGTCCCAGCATCAGAGGTGCCTACATTGTTCTTGGGGAGACTGTAGACACAGCTCTGTGGAGCAGACGGAGGCCCAGAACTATTCTGACATTCACCACTTGTGTTTCCATTCATGTAAATGGCAGCAGGGGTTAGATGATCCAGATCTGAACCAGTACACACTGGGTTCCCCTTGGCATTGGTTACTGTGGTCCATCCTCTGGGAGGTAATGGCGCACTGGAGAGCCACAGGGACTCCCAGCTGAACTGATGCCGACACAGGCTGTTGGACCACAGTCTGGTAGACAAACGTATGCTCATTGTGATCTGCACAATTAAGTTATATAATTATCATCAAAAGATAGAAAGCAAATATATTGGGGGTACTTTCAGATAAAATCAATTTTTTCCTGATGATATACAAAACAGAACAGGTATCTTACCTTTGACAAACAAAAACACTCCAATCCAATTGTTAGAATAATGCTGTTGGCAGTAATAGTTTCCTTCATCTTCTTTATTTACAGATCTAATGGTCAGATTTATGTCTACACCCTCTTTTGTCCTCCTTTCTGCTGTGAAACTTGAGTTAAAAGGGGGATAAATTGTAATAACACCATACACTCGTGCAGCGACCATTTGGGGAACATATCCAGGAGATTGTTTGTACCAGTATAGCCTAGTTATATCCTCATGTGTAGCAGCACAATATAGAGTAACAGTATCTCCAAGTTCTGCTGTTTTCAAAGAGACGAAACGAGGAACCTCTTGGGTCTGAATCATCGCTAAAAAAGACAAAATATACAATTAATAATTACATTTAAGAATGAACAAAAATGAATAGCTGGTCTAAATTATTGTTTCAAAATGACTTTCATTCGATATTGTAAACAAAAAACACAACATATTGCAGACTTTACAAAGTCATAATAATATGACTGAATAATATGAATATTTTATAAAGGACTTTTACTTACATAATGCTCTCAGAATTGTCACAGCAAAAAATATTGCTATCATTGTCACGATCTGATGCTGAACTAGCGCTGGAGACACAGAAGTCAAAGATTCTGACATAAAAGACAATCGTTGACATACCATAGATCAACTGTGATTGGCTGGAACTTAAAGATGCTCAATGAATCAAGCCAATGATCCTCTTCGTGTGTTAGATTTAAATCAGAACATTGAAAATATTTGCTGTTCAAATATTTTTTCATATTATATCTATTTTATAAACATCAAAAGCTCACACGCATTTTTCTTTCCCTGAATGAATGATGAATATGAATTCACATGCTTACCAATTATTTTAATATGTTTAATCAATATCATCTTACTAGTACTTTGATTAATGTATTGAATGTACTAGTAAAATCCTTGTTACTTTCATGTTTTCCATAAATTATATTGACAGAATTAGTAGTAACAAAAGAAGCTAAGAGTCCCCACAAGGCCCCCTTTAGAGACATGCAAGAAAACAGGAAGTGGGCGGGGCCAGGGAGGTCACCCAAGGAGGTGGAAATCTGTGCACAACTTTGAGAGATATCCTGCTGACAGACACACAGACAGAACTGGCAAAAACAGTACCTCCGGGTGGAGGTAACAATCAACATATATCTATGACAATAAACAAGTCCGGATTAATACCACCAACCACTGCACAGTAACATTCAAAGTTATCCATCCTAATTAAAATAGTGTTTTTTGTGACTCTGTGAATTAGTGACATCTTGGTCTTAGTACTAACAATAGTGATTGTAGTAGTAATGCAGTAATGCAATCTAGATTGCAAGTTTGGTCATGTGATCCAAGTAAGAGCAAATCTTATTGGCATTGACAGAAAATATGTTGGTCTGTGTGCGTGATGGTATGTGTGTAAGTGTTTGTGTGACAACTACATGAGATCATCAACACAATCAATATATAATAATTCTTGACTTCTGAGACATGAAAGGGTGCAGCCCATATAGTGTCTAGTCACATGATCTAGTGCTGTGACCGTTATGCCTGTGGTTTTAGCTGCAAAGCAGCAGTGGAAATATTTTGCTATTGCCCTGCACTTTGGAATGCTGGAAGACCTGCTCTATTCATGTCTTTATTTACATCAGAAATATATTGCTGTCTCTTTCTAACAAATGTACTTGTAAGTCGCTTTGGATAAAAGCGTCTGCTAAATGCCCTAAATGTAAATGTAAATGTAAATCACTGGTCTTGTTATAAGTGCTCATCCCGTGCTAGCTGTGTCAGTACTGTGGTTTAAAAAGCAAAAATCTACTGAACCTGCTGAACTGAGGACTCTAAATATCTCTCACTATGGCCCCATCCTGTATTACCTTTATTTATTTCCTTTGTATGTCTGTCCATTCTTCTTTCTTAGTCTGTCCATGAAGTTTATTTTGTATTTTAGTATTTTATTTTGATTGAGGGTTTAGTGTTGCAGGGTGTTGCCTGCTGTGGTTCTATCTGTGATCAACATTACCTTTGTATTGTATTGGGGACGGAAATTGTCAGGGACGACAATGCGATATGACAGTGTTTTTTGATTTACAATACGATATGAATTCTGATTCTGTAAATAGTGCGATACGATATTCTGATTTTCTTCTGTGAGATTTTATCTTTAGTGTGGTTGACGTATAAGTTAGGGTTCAACAGATATATCGTGTCCGCTATTGTTTTTAAATTAACGTGGCCAAACTGAACAGAACAAAGATGAAACGAATTGACTGTAGGTGGATACTCTCTATAGTGCCCTCTGTCAGAAGTTACCATTAATTATCTTCCGCTAAGATTACATATGGGCGTAGCTACTTCTGGTCGGACACTCTAGTCATGCACTAACGCGGTCCAATCAAACGCACATACACTGAAAGGCGGTCAATTTAAGACCTTCCAACTGACACACACATTCTGCGAAGTTAAGTGCCGAGCTGGATTTGACCCACCACCACCCTAGCTTCCACCTGCTTTGGTTCTGCTGTGTATTGTATGTAACCTACACAATAGGTTGAGATATTTGATGTACCCCATGGGGGGATTGTATAGTGCTCCCTGTTGTCAAATGTTGGTCTGCTGCATCTGACATCCGTATGTCATGATTTCAATCCTACAGCAGGGAGCACCTGTATCAACCAGATCCACTAATTACATGACAATGATGAGCAATCCACATTTTTATGTTTTAAGCAAAGAGACATGACTAAACATAAGAAACAATCTACATACAAGCATAACAACTAACACGTCCTGATTAATACCACCAACCACTGCACGGTAACATTCAGTCATCGATCCAAACTGACATCAGAACCTGAGAGTACTACATCATTCCTTTAGCCTTATGAGGTGACACAAACTCCCAGGTTGATGGACTTCAGTGGCAGGTTTCTCTCACAGCAGAATACAGACTCTCCTGAGTCCTTTCACTGTTCTTCTTCCCTCCTGTGGTTTTCCTGCAACTCCAACGCTGTGTAGTTCAAGGGATCTGTTTCCCTGTCCTACAACAGAGAACTGTGTATTATTACCAAACGCCTGAGAGGATTCACATGACATGGCACAGTATGTTTCAGTGGTCATCTAACAGCCATTTGGGCTTAAAATGAGGAGCAAAGCTTAACTAATCTCAACTTTTAAAAGTTTTTTTTACATCATTGCACAAATGTTATTTGGTTCAAAATGTATAGCTATCTACAACTATATCTAACTATTAAAAACTATAATATTCCCAAATAGTATGTGGAACAGAAGAGATCCTGCAGACAAACCTCTTCTCTATCAAGGCGGTTGGGAAGCCCTCGGACATATCAGTTGAAAAAGGCTAAGTGTGTAGTGTACTGTAGCGTTTCAATGCTCACAAACCTGTGATGTATGATTAGAATGAGGATTATAATCACAAGCAAACAGCAAGCCAACAGTATCCGATGCACCAAGATAACTAGATTCCAGCAGGGACCTAGAATCAAGAATGGATCATCATAAATCTGTAGAACTCATCATATTCTTTCTGTAGCATTACATTCACATTAATCTCAAATATACTCTCAGTATAACATATATTCATAGTGAATTTGATTTGAATATTTTAGAATTGTAAATAAATATGACAAAACATACTGCAAGATTTACAAACAATTATTTTTCGACTCAAAATGTTTTCTTTAATTTACATCATAGGTGTTGGTGGACACTCCCACTTGTGATGTCACAAACGGCTAGGTTTTCAAATGGCTTGTGATGGCTAATCAACCTCAGAGCTGGTGGTAAAATAGGTCTTTAAAGATCCAGAGATAGATTAGATTTAGATTTTCAGCTCACAATCCCTTACTCCTCGCCCCACCAGAGGTCTAAGCAGATACAGGAAAATTAAGAAAATGAATTCCTTGTATGCAAGCCCTGGTTCAGGGCTTAAAACATGACTACATATGCTTTAATATATTTGTAGTAAAACATATCTTTGTGCTTCACACACCGGATCCCCTCTTAGTACCTTGTTTACTCTGCAAATGTTTGTTTCAGGCTGCATCTTTTATAACCGCCAGTGTAAAGTGGCCGTTAATGCAACAAGCCCAATGCATCTAGTGTCACTTCCTTTCCTTTGTGTTGGAAACAAAACAGAGTGAAGCCCTGAGCAGCGGTTGAGCTGAGAGGCGAGGGCTGTGGCTGGCCATGCCTTTGTCTTCGACACACCGCCAAAACTCTTAACCATAACCTGACTGTAGCTGTCAACAGGATGTGTTGCTATGGGTCTGCAGAAACCAACCCTGAAATGGACATTTTCCATCACTGACTGAACCAAAGTTTTGTTGATTTTTGGCTTTCTGAACAGAGAAATGTTATTGTTACCTATAATAATTTTGTATTTGCTTAAATTAGCTTTTTAAAGAGTAAAGTAGAAGAAAAAGTTAGTATTAAGAATAGTGTTATCATCTTAATAGAATGTATTGTTGGTTGTTTATTTTCATTCAACGATACTAATATCTTAATATTAATTTAGGATCCTATTGGACTGCAGAGATGACCATTACTGAGACACAATTACAACCATTCAGAGAAAAATAATATATACGTATATTATATAATATAATAATATAGTAATAATAATATATATAATATGTGTCTCGCTATGCCGCGTGTAGAAACTATTGCATACCTGTTGCAATAATAGAATCGTGGTGTTTGCACAGCATCGACGTCTGTCATGTTATCGAAACGAGTGGAAAGTTTGGTGTAAAAATAGCCCTCAGACTTCAGCCGCAATGACGCTCAACTTTCCATAAGTATATAGAAGTGATCGGTTGGCTATGTTTCTGTGTGTGTGTGGGCATTTATTACCTGGTTTTGCACTCTCTTGGTGTCCCCACAATGTCTGCATATATTCAATTCATATACATATATTTAATTCATATCCATTGACATGATTAAATGGCACAATTTGCAGGGAAGAGCAGGTTGTCATGCAGTTGAAATGTTGCTGACTTGATCTCATGAAGCGTTGAGGAAGTCAAGTCAGGATGTCATTTCAACATCAGCCTAAAGGTTCTGGGTTTGAACCCCAATATCCACAGTCTACCTGTAGGCATCCTTGGGCAAAATGCTTAACCCCTATCTGGTCATGAAGCGCAGCAGAGATGCAGTGTAGGGAGGAGCTCTGTGTGTGGCTGGCCTATCACGGAACAATGTGGACAGTGACAGACACAGCTAGGACCCAATGAATATACAAAGTAACAAAAGCCACCTTCTCGGAACAAAAAAAACATGTCCTCATGTTTACTTTAATGAAGCTCAAAAGCTCAAAATGACTAGAGAGGCTATAGAGTGTAATCTAAAGGACTATACACCTAATACAATTTAGTGGCCACAAACATATTTTAAAGGGGTCATATTATGCTTTTTGGGGTTTTCCCTTTCTTTTAGTGTGTTAAGTAGCTTTTTTGTGCATACAAGGTAACAAGTCTGCAAAGTTACAAGTCCACACCAAAGGGAGTTACTCTCCCTCAGAAAACACCTCTCCTGAACTGCCTGAAATGGCTTGTTGCAGTCAAGCCTTTATTTCCGTTACTTGTCTATGCCACCATGTATACATTTGCATAATGCCCGCCTACCGGCTAGTTTGGCATGCCCTCAAACACAGCCAGTTAGAGCGGAGGCCGGGAAGAGTTTGGTTAGCGGTATCGCCATGTCGAGAAGACAGTGTTCTCGTCAGTGCGAAGGCAGATTCCCTTTGGATGGACTTCCAAATTAAATTGCATTAAATGTGTTTTTACATTTGTATTTGAGATACAGTACCTGGAAATATTGTACTGTCCAGAAATACTGTTATGTGGACTATAGGAAACTCAATACTTGAGTTTCCTATAAACTTGGTGATTTCATATTTTGTGCTCACTTTGACTTTGTTATGATGTTAGGAGCAGAAGAATATCTTATTTCTTGGCTATTATGTTTAACGATTCTGTCATTCTATTATTGTAGGATTTATTTAGCGATCATGCATTTAAAAGTTGTAAAACATTTATTTGTATTACAAACATAATAAAATAAAAGTCATTTGAATAATTATGAGCACACTTACATATGTGCAAGGAAGGTGGATTCAGAAAAGTACTTTCTTTAAAAACACAAAGTGTACAAAGTATTCATTCATGCCCATTTCAGTGTTTTTTTATGATTTGTAATGTTATGGTGTCATCCAGTGGTCATTGTAGGTAATTGCATTAGTTAGTGTTGTCGTTCACATCTGAGAAGCCATGGCGTGGTCACTGTATGTTTCGCGCTTCATATCGTGCTTTTTCATATTTCATAATTAGTCTTACGTGTTTGTTACCCTACAATTGAATGATTGAATTGTATATGTAACATTTATATAATAAGTCTAGTTTTTCCTCCTAGTTTTTGGCTAAGCTACCTCTTTGTTTCTGAACGTTACATGACTGCTCATGTCATTATAGTGTGATGTTAATAGCAAGAGACATAGTATTTGAATCTGATTGATGAAAATATTTATTTTTGTTTCTGCAGTTTTACAATTGTGACATGATAAAGAGACATGATAAAGAGGAAAAATAATGAACTGACAATGTCACTTGCCGTCAGAAGTTTTGTGCAGCATTCCTTTATTAGCCTAAGTGACTTGTTTAGCTTGCTGGACGTTTTTGCAAAGCTAGTACAGTGACTATTTGAATGCAATATTTTATAGATTATGTGGATGAGGCTCGTCTTTGATGAGGTGTTTGAGGATCCAACGTCATTTGTTGAGGATTCTAAGAAAATCCCCATCCCCAAGGACCTGTCATCCCAGTATGAAGGGCCCTCAAAGGAGGTAATGGTTGCCCACCGTGTCTCCCACTTCAGTCAAGGGGCGGTCGGAAGCTAGGGATACACCAGGAAACTCCTGGTGTATCTGGAATACCACACACGACGGGGCGGCAACCCTGACATTCCTTCCCAATTAGTCCCAGCACCAACTGACGAAGCGGTGATAGGCGAGATACCTGTAGTGCCTGCATGGAGAGGATCAAACACGATTACCATTCCAGTTGAAAACTGTATTTGCTGTGTATATACCGTGCTGCTTGACATTTTGTGAACCCTACAGAGATGGTATTACTGACCTGGTGTGTAGTCTATTTTTTTGTATTTGCAAAAATGTTTTATTAACAACTAACTTATTTAACAATTAACATTTATTTCTCATTTCTTCATTAGTTATTTGGGTTCTGTTGTATAATGAAAAGAGTAAGGTTTTACTCAGTAAAGAGTAAAAAGAAATACAATGTTGTATTATTTTCATTAATAAATACAAATATCTTAATATTAGTATTCATTTGGGATCCTATTGCACTGCAGAGACCAGCAACATCAGTCCATTCCAGAGACACATACCAACCATTCATACACAACCAATGCTGTCTCGTCTCTGTCTTGTCGAGTGTTAAGTGCATTGTTGCACTTGTTTTTTGTCTTGTTTGTGGTCTCCCCCTCCTCTCTCTAGAGTTATCTCTCTACACAGATCCACACACACACACAGTCGGCATGTTCCAAGTCATATGCAGATTTCAGATCCAGGTACGACCCATGTGATTGGTCCATGTGTTTCAGTACAACCAATCATCAGCAACCATCAAGTGTGTGTGTGTGTGTGTGTGTGTGTGCGTGCGTGTGTGCGTGTGTGTTTCTGTTGTTGAAGAGAGAACCTCATGACAGTACAGTACAAGGATAGAGTAGGGTAGAGCCCTAGAGATGTTTATCATAAAACCTACCATGCATGTTTTATAGGCCTGCCCTTTTGTGTTCTCTTCATGGGAACGGACGAGGTAAGTTATACCCTTTATATTTTTTTATCATGTAGGTTTTTCACTGGTTAGAGGTCTGTCCTGTCCACTGTACTTGTATGTGTATTATATGCAAATAGAGAAGTAAGGCTTTTTGTTTGTTTACTTAAATACCTTATTGATAGTTAGCCTTGTTTTGTAAAGGGTCTCTATTTTACCACCACCAGGCCATTTTAAACTCTAAATTTGTGACCTAAGTGGGAGGGTTCACTCAGATGTGTGACAGACAGATCAGCTCCAGCCTACCAGTTGATGCAGTCCAACGGTCAACTCCTCCCAGCTGGGTGGACACTCCCACATTGTGATGTCACAAAGAGATAGATTTTGAAATGGCTCATCAACATGACACCTTGTAGTAAAATAGGGGCCCTTTATGTTCATGAATTGGCACCACTTTCTGCCCTTCCCCCTGTTCCCATCCTAAGTTGTCATTATTATTGTAAATCATCACCAAGCACACATTAAACCACTTGTTACACACCTTTTATTTCCATAGCTGTTCATCTCATAGATTTGCTTCACATCAACAAGTTATGTTTACGTCCCTCTAACTATCTCGACAGCCGTTAAGGTCGTAACATACGACCCTTGAAACAATGAAATAATTCAGACTGCTTTTGCAAAAAAAAAAGAAGTAAACATTATCAACCATTTCCGTTATTATTATTAGGTTGGTTGCATTTATTTTTCATTGTAAATTTCAGACAAAGCAGGCCGTCTAGCTGAGTTGTTTAGAGCATGGTTATAATAACACCAAGGTCACAAGTTCTTTGTCCATTCCAACTAATATCAGTTTACATATTCTAGCTACAATTACACACTTTGAGACATCCTTCATCATAAACTTAAAAAAACCTATATGAAAACATACTGAAAAGTCCATTTACATTTACATTTACATTTAGGGCATTTAGCAGATGCTTTTATCCAAAGCGACTTACAAGTACATTTGTTCGGAAGAGACAACAATATAGTTAAATATATTGGTAAATAAAGATATGAATAGAGCAGGTCTTCCAGCATTCCAAATTGCAGGGTAATAGCAAAATATTCCCACTGCTAGGATCCTTGCATAAGAGCAGGGAAGTGCAAAATAAGCGCAAGCTGATGACGGCAGGTAGCTCATTCCACCACTGTGGTGCCAGAACGGAGAAGAGTTGGGACTTGGCAGAGCGATGTTTGCCATTTGAGTGATGGTGGTACCAGTCGTCCCGCTGAGGTTGTTGAGCGAAGTGTTCAGGCTGGTATGTGGGGTCTGACCAGTGTCTGGAGGTAGGTCGGTGCCGTTCAGACGACCGCCTTGTAGGCCAGGACCAGTGTCTTGAATCTGATCCTGGCGATTACCGGAAGCCAGTGGAGTTTTTTGAAGAGAGGGGTTACATGAGAGAATTTAGGTAGGTTAAACACCAGACGCGCAGCTGCGTTCTGGATACGTTGCAGTGGTTTGATTGCGGAGGCCGGCCAGGAGTGAGTTGCAGTAGTCAAGGCGAGTGATGACTAGGGCTTGGACCAAGATCTGTGCCGCTTCCCGTGTGAGGAAGGGCCGGATGCTGTGGATGTTGTAGAGTGCAATTCTACAAGATCGTGAAACAGAGGTGATGTTAGCATTACAGCACAGTTGGTTATCTAATACTACTCCAAGGTTTCTTGCAGTGGGTGAGGGAGAGACTTTGACGTCCTCGATGGAGATTAGTAGATCCATCTGAGGGCAGTCTTTCCCCGGCATGAAGAGAAGCTCAGTCTTATCCAGATTGAGCTTCAGGTGGTTGGCAGTTGTCCATTTGC
>OMNR01099162.1:0-16340 GCA_900303205.1 Mora moro
CCCTATTTAAAAAAAAGGCAACAGGGTTTGGTTTTAGTTCTCATGGCCACAAGTAGAAATGGTGAGCCCACCTGGCTCTGACTACGCTAGGCTGGATGGCACCAGCTGTTCCGTAGATCTCCTGCTGAATCCGTACATCTCTCGGTGGCTTAGCAACAGTGTGAATAAACGCCATCTTCACCTGGCGGCCTACACAGCAAGGGCACAGGCAGTTGTGTTTTTGCAGTGTCACACTCAACAACAGTGTATAGCATGGGTATTCAAACGAACCACAGGTTTTACTTACACGTAAATGAACTGTTTCATGTTTCTCAACTAAATGATTTCCCTGTGATTTCCCCTGTGATGAAGAACAAACCAAGTGCAAAATGTACCTTTTTGGTATTGGTTCTCTTAATCTGAACCTACCTAGCATACAAGTTTTTTTGTTTTTTTAAAGACTTGACCAGAGAACAGATGGTCAGGTTATATTAGGCTATTGCGGGACAGCATTTATGGGTCTGCCCGTTCAAACCATCTAGTAGAAGCATAAAGCCCTTAAGGCTTTAAAACCCTTCAGCTAAACTTCCCAAAAAGGATCAACCAAATTAAATCATTATGCTCTAAATTAATAACTTGGAAGCCCTCCCACGGCATAGATAATTAGGGCGTGATTCTAAATAAATTAACAGAGCTTAAATTATGAAATCAATAGTCACGTTAACATTCACTTAAGACAGATAGATACCTCATTAATACAAAACTGAAGGGAAAATGTGGCTATTATAGTACTACATAGATATAAAAACTAAACATTTAGACATTTTGAAATACTTCAAGTTGAGTAATTCAATATATAATATTGAATGGCCAACAATGTATAGTTGGCCCAGTATAATAACAAAATATATAGCCCAGTATAATAAGATAATATACCTTGAGGTTTCTTTGAATGTGCAGAGACGATGGTCTTGGCCAGTCTTTTGAATTTGTTCTCCCTCTCCTCAGAGAGCCGGAGGTACATCTCTTTCCAGGACTCGTACTCCAGGAGCTTCGAGCCCCGGAAGTCTCTTTGACAGTGCTTCCCCCACAAGTGGTCGGACACTCCGATGTAGCACTAGGAAGGTAAAAAAAAGGTTCATCCTTTCCAGGTAGGATAGTCTAGTAGTTAGTGTTTAACTCCGAGCGGAAAAGGTTCCTGGTTCAAACCCAAATGCTACACTACCTGTAGGCATCCTTGAGCAAGATGCCTAACCCTCATCTGCTTCTTCATGATGTGCATCTAAAAGTAAAATCCCTAGAAGTCGCTTTGGATAAAAGTGACTAAATGACTAAAAAGAATAGTCAATGGAAATAGAATAATTTAATTGTACTGTCCCTTGTGTCCTTATACATGGTTCCAAAGAGATTTCCTTTCTCCAATCGTCACATACACAATTAAAAACAAATACATCTGCAGATTCTTACAGGGTTACATTCTTCAATCCGAAGCAGCTGATCTGGTGTACACCTCTCCAATACCGGCTCCAGGATCTCAAATGGGACACCTCCGGTATCGTAGAGCACTGAGAGAACATTTTTACATAAACATTTACAATATTTGACATTTAAAAACAAGACAGTTGGCTTCACTCACTGTCGATGTTGTTCTGGAGTGTGCGGATGCACTGTTGATACAAGCTCATCATGCACGGGAGGAAGGTGGTCTTGTTCCCAGAGTACACTTGCATTTTCTTGTTTAACCGTTGACCGGTGAAGTGCGCCTCCTCAGGGTCATCACACAACTCTTTCCCTACTGTAAAACGGTAAAAAAATAAAAATTTGTACACAACAAACAGTAGGCCCCTTAGTGACAGCACACATTTCTTTCAGCATACATATTTCCCCATATGTACACACATACCAACCTCTCTTGGTCTCATAGTAGTCAACAGTGGGGGATTTGTCAGATTCAGGCAGGAATTCCGGCAAGGGAATGTTGAGTAAGTCCATTACATTATCTTTAACCTAATAAAAATAAGGACATGTTAGTCCTGACCAGACAGTGACAATCGTGGTACTTATAAAATGGCAATATGTACATTCATTATATGTTTCAATCTGTCCACAAAAGTCCAAAGTCAGATTGCAGGATACCTTATTCGTGCCGATGCCATTTTCCGAGAGCAAAGGCCACTTGATGGACTTCACTTCTCGTTGTTTTGGTGCTTCCACCTTCCCCAGAGTCTTTGGCTTTTTGGGAGGTTGTTTGGATGCACTTCTCGGCTTCCTTTTTAGCGCATTGGTGTCATAGCTCAGGTAAGACTCAAAGGACATGGACGAGCCATCTAGATCAGCCTCGCTTGAATTGTTCCGTTTTGTTTTGGCCTTTTTGCCAATGGTGTTTGAATGTCCATCATTTTCTGATTTATTCTTAATTTTCATACAGGGCTTCTTTTTTCCAACAACTTTCTTCTCCTTGCTTTTGCTTACCCGACAGCTCTTCAACGTTTCTGTACCATCCTCGTTCTCACTGGCTGAATCGGGTAAAGTCTTTGAGTATTTGGCTTCAGCTTTAGAAGGGAGAGGATGTTGAACACGCAGCTCTGGCATAGATTTCGGATTTGGACGTTTTTTGTTTTCACATTTTTCAGTGTCTGAAATGCTGTGCGTTGTTTCTTTAGGGGCCGGCTTGCGCTCGTCTTTGCTTCCATGCACAATGTCATGATGACCTGAATGTTTATATTTTTTCTTTAATGTAACAGAATTGTTATTTTCATCTTCACTGTGTTTTTGAAGGTTTTTATTTACAGCCTCCTTATTTAATATACTACATTTGTCCTGTGGAATTTGAGGAGTTTCTCTTTCCAGAGAACTTCCCAACAGATCTTCTTGTCCTTTCTTTTCCTTACGCTGTTCCTGTGGGGAGGCTGGCCTTTTATCCCCAACTTTCTTTGAACCCTTAGCTGTTGCTGCCGTTTCCCGGCCGTTGCCCTGAGATTGTAAGCAATCTCCATTTTTGTCCTTTTTCCCATTACTTGGGTGGATTTTCTCCTCCGATTCAGCTTTCAATTGTGTAGTTTGTGAAGAGTCTGAATCTACTGGATTGCTGTGTTTAAGCAAAGATAAATTAGAAAACAATATTTCACACAAAAAGAATAACTTTAAATAGACATTAAATACAAAACTGAGAAAGCAAAGTGAAACCGCACCTTGTGGAGTCCTTAGGAACTAACTTCTTCCAGTATCTTACTAACGATTTAGCAACTTCTCCAACCTCCTTATGTTTCCGGAAAGAATTGACCGTTTTGCCAATACCCGTTTCCTGTCAGGATTTTAAATGCAAATACTAGGTCAGCTACTTAAAAGTCAGAACTTTGAGCACTGAGGCAACAATTGTAGTCATACGAGTCTTACAGAAAGAATATCTAAGGAGACATCCACATCCTGAAGCTTCTGCAAGGTTTTTAGAAGCTGTGAGAAAAATAAACAAAATGCATTAACATCTCAATTAATGTTTCATGCATATCAGTTTGCAAATACAATGTAGTTGAAGCTTTAACCCATTCATGTGTTGTGTGTGATAATGAAGGCATAGGCCTACATGCCAAATATGGTCATCCTGGATTTGGATCTCTAGAGAGCCATGCTTGCTGACTGTGCATTTGGAGAAGGAGCTATGTATGGGAACACCACACACACCCACTTTGGCTGCTCCTTTTACTACGGCCTATAAATGGGTAATGCAAATGCTGCCCCATTTGGTTTAAAAAAGCATTGGGTTACAAACATGTACGCCCTTTAAATTAACTGAAACATCCCATGAAAAATCTGGGCAACGAAAGTTTAGGGTCTTGCTTAATGAGCAATACTCGAGTTGTCTGCCAAACAAACTAACCAACAGCAAACCAGCAGAGACCCGCAGTGATGACGGACAGCAGCCATAAGTTGAACAACTGGAAGTTAAGTTAATTTTAGCACCAAGGCAACACTAACTGCCCCCCCTACCACACAGTGACGACTGTAATAGCATTCGGTCAGCACCCTGCGCAACACCCAGGCTGAGGGCAAAGTAGTGAGGACGTGAAGGAAAAGCCAATGTGACACAATTAAGACAATTACGTTTTGCATCATTGCTATGTCAACATTTTGCATTCAAAGCAGTAAACTACTTTAAAAAAAAAAGAAGAAAAAAACGTTTTAGAAACCTTTTAAGGCGCCACAATAGTTGTTGATAACAAATGGAGAGAGAGAGAGAGAAAAAAACCAACGCTATCTAAATGTGTAAACATGGCCTCGTTTCTAAGTCGTTCATTAAACGACCGGAGCAGGCCTCCGGTCGTTTAATGAACTGATAAGCAATAGTGACTGGACATGAATGCCCGATAAGCCAGGCTCTCGTAACGCCCAATATAAAAGTTAAGTAAATAAAGTAAAGTAGCAACACAAGCCCAGAACATGGCCTCTCCCCCCCGCTGTGTGAGGGTGTCATTATAGGCCTGCACAAGCAGTATACCGTAGTAGACTTCGACGTGTCCGTGAGTTGTAGTTTGAGCTGTATCACTTTTTTCACCACATCCGAGCTGGCCATCACGGTTATTCACGTGCAATCGTTTCCAGGCGGAAACGGACACCCTTTGATGACACTATATAATGGGCGGATCCGTCCCGGATCATTATTCTATACATCCCCGGGATCGACTCAATAGAGCCATTTCAATTCAGTCAGGCATTTTGTTCAACGATGGCTAATTAGAAGGTGATTTCTTCTGAAAAGACCATTAAATGAGATGCTCTCTTGTAGCCCAGGTGTCTCTAGATTAAGGGACAGAAATGTAATGTTTATTTTTTTAACTGCAACAATAAACATTGCGGCATATTGTAGTTGTGGTATTCAAGAGGCTATAGGCCTACTTTAAATACTTATGTAGGCCTAAGTTTTTCACGTAAGGAAAACAGTAGCCTATAATGTAAAGGAAAATATATGGACTTATATATGGATGTATGGATGTAAAACAATCTACAATCTTAACAAATCTCAATTAAATGGGATGTAGATATAGGCCACTGTAGGCCCAGGCACGTACAAAAGTCGATCCAAAGTTCAACTGTGTTGATCATTTGATGTAAATCCTACAGCTTTGTGGTATTTTTACATTTTATTTGTCGTTTGAAGTTCTTGCTGCTGTGGGTGTTGCCGGTTGGGGGTCGCGGTGGGACTGTCCTGGTCATCTGTCGCTTATTGCGCAATACTTTGTTCTCATGCACTCCCATAGAGGAGGGGTTAACCTTATGTCTTATCGAGTAACGTGTCCCTAGGTCTCTCTCTCCCGCAGACGATTTGAAGCCGCAGGGGCTTTTCTCATCGGCCTCATCCTAATTCCTCAGGTGAGTAACTTCTGGCTAATAATCTGCTCGTTTTATTGTGTAGTAATATGGATTGGACAGTGTTTGGACAACCAATTGGTGTCCTAGCTTCCGTGCTTTGTGTGTTAAATATACATTTGCCAAAATATCTCATGAGCGCTTTCAAATCAAACAAAACTCGGAAATGTATTTGATAAACAACTCAGTAGTCTACATACTGTGAGCAAACAAACCCGTCCTGCAAAACCAAGCCTGATTTAACAGATTGGAGAATAAGTCGAGGAGTTATATGGTCTATTTATCTTTATTTCGACTATCGTATTGGTTTTATCCATGGAATAGGACACAAACAAACAAATACATATTCGGGTTTTTTAATTTAAACTTAAACAATACGAGAACATGAGACGCTTACTTCATGCCTCAAAGTCTATAAAAGGAACGCCATGCGTGGGCCCTCCACCGTTGCTATTCCTGGACATGTAGCCTACTGATAAATTGTGACAGATGCAGAGAGAGGAATGTTGACGCTCGAACTTGCTGCACTATCACCAAGCATTAGGGCCGTTTTCTAACTTCTTTTGGATTATATGCTGTAAGAAAAACAAATCTTATTATGTGTTTAAAGTATCAAAATGTATTCTGACAAAGGTGCTTTATGTTAAATGTACTTTGGTGAAGGGACATTTGACAAGATAATTTACAGACAACTGACAGAGCATAGCGAACACAGGGTTCAGGACTGCAGCACCGTTAACAATACAATTAAACAGTTTTCAATTAAACAATTTTAATTAGAATTTCTCATTTCCAATCTGTTTGTCTATCATCTGTTTTTTCTCGAGACACAGACATTTGTATAGACACACACAATGAAAAAAAACGTAACTTCTGATGTGTGTTTTGCTTTCAGAAGATCTGGGCCGTGACACACTGCTACAGCCATGGCTCCCAAGAAGAACAAGGCAACGAAGAAGAACAAAGGAGACATCAATGAGATGACCATCATGGTGGAAGACAGCCCCATCAACAAGATCAACGGGCTGAACACCCTGCTGGAGGGGGGCAATGGCTTCAGCTGCATCTCCACCGAGGTCACGGATGCAGTGTATGCTCCCAACCTCCTCGAAGGTCTGAGTAAGATGAGGCAGGACAGCTTCCTCTGCGATCTCACCGTCGCTACCAAGTCAAAGTCCTTCGACGTCCACAAGGTCGTCATGGCATCCTGCAGCCAATACATCCAAAATATATTGAAGAAGGACATGTCGCTGCAGAAGATTGACCTGAATGAGCTGTCCCCAGTGGGCCTGGCCACCGCAATTACATACGCTTACTCTGGGAAGCTGACGCTGTCTCTATACAGCATTGGCAGCACTATTGCCGCAGCGTTGCTGCTGCAGATCAACACCCTGGTGAAGATGTGCAGTGACTTCCTCATGCAGGAGCTCAGTGTGGAGAACTGCATGTACGTGGCCAACATCGCCGACACCTACGACCTCAAAGAAACCAAAAAGGCAGCTCAGAAGTTCATGCGCGAGAACTTCATCGAGTTCTCTGAGATGGAGCAGTTCCTGAAGCTCACCTTTGAGCAGATATGCGATTTCCTGTCAGACGATTCCTTGCAGCTACCCTCTGAGATCACAGCCTTCCAGATCGCCATGAAGTGGTTGGACTTTGATGAGAAGAGGTTGAGGTACGCGGCGGATCTTCTGACTCACATCCGCTTCGGCACCATTTCTGCCCAAGACCTGGTGAACCATGTCCAGAATGCCCCTCGAATGATGCAAGACCCCGAGTGCCACCGTCTGCTGGTTGACGCCATGAATTACCACCTGTTGCCATTCCAACAGAATATCCTCCAGTCGCGCAGAACGAAGGTGCGCGGTGGCCTCAGGGTGATGATCACAGTTGGCGGACGCCCAGCTCTGACAGAAAAGTCTCTGAGCAAGGAAGTTCTCTACAGGGATGCTGATAATGTCTGGAATAAGCTGACAGAAATGCCAGCCAAGAGCTTTAATCAGTGTGTGGCAGTCTTGGATGGTTTTCTGTATGTGGCAGGCGGTGAGGACCAGAATGATGCAAGAAACCAGGCCAAACATGCCGTCAGCAATTTCTGCCGGTCAGTAAACCGTTATTAGCCGATTCTTAAAATCACTAATCTGTAATCTTGAGTTTTCCGTCGTTAATGAACACAAATCCCTAACTTTGTTCTTTTATTTGAAGGTATGACCCCCGCTTCAACACTTGGATTCATCTGAGCAACATGATCCAGAAGCGTACTCATTTCAGCCTCAACACCTTCAACGGCCTCCTGTTCGCCATCGGAGGTCGCAACTCAGACGGCGTTCAGTCCTCGGTGGAGTGCTACGTCCCCTCGTCCAACCAGTGGCAGATGAAAGCTCCGATGGAGGTGCCGCGTTGCTGCCACGCCAGCGCCATCATCGACGGCAAGATCCTCGTTTCCGGTGGATACATCAACAGCGCCTACACCAGGGCCGTGTGCAGCTATGACCCCTCCACAGACAGCTGGCAGGATAAGACCAGTCTGTGCACGCCCAGGGGTTGGCACTGTGCTGCCACGGTAGGAGACCGGGCCTATGTCCTAGGCGGAAGCCAGCTGGGAGGTCGCGGGGAGAGGGTAGATGTCTTTGCAGTTGAATGCTACAACCCCCACAACGGGCAATGGAGCTACTGTGCCCCACTTCGCACTGGAGTGAGCACGGCCGGCGTGGCTATTTTCAACAACAAGGTCTATCTCCTGGGAGGGTGGAACGAGGTGGAGAAGAAGTACAAGAAATGCATCCAGGCGTACAGCCCTGATATCAATGAATGGACTGAGGATGATGAGTTGCCAGAAGCTACCGTTGGTATCTCATGCTGTATTGTCAACATACCCACACGTAAAACACGAGAGTCTAGGGCCAGTTCAGTTTCTTCTGCACCAGTTAGTATATAAATTGTCACACAAATGCCTATAAGCCTGTATTGTAGGACAACATTTTGGTTCCAAATTGTTCCAAACAGTAACATTCATTGGTAAATAGAAAAGAGAAAAAATGTAATGTTTCCAATATAAATATTTTTTGGGGAAATAGCAAATACATTGGTTTACATTTCAAGGGTTAAAACTTGTGATAGCGTTTTAAAGGCATAGAAAAGCATACATCAAACTCATCATCGGACAGGAATTTGCTTTTGGGTCCAATCCAGATAGGATAATTTTGTCCACTCTAAAGGCACAGTAGTTATTTAAAATCTAATGGTTTTAGGGTAAAGAAATTGACAAGAAAGTAATGGTGGCCACATATTGTAAAGTCTGTATTACTCAATGGGGTGAGGTTAGTTAGGCCTATTATTTTTTAAACAATGAAAGATAAATACATGTGACAATCTCTGCCATGGTATATATAGACACTTGGTTATTTAAATACTTGAATAGAATAACAATATTTGAAATTGATTGAATACATGACAATCAAGGTCAAACTGAAACTGAAATCTGAAATGACAGATCTACCAGGAGTAGGTGTTTTCAGTTAAGGCCTGTTTCAACTTTTCAATTCTCTTCAGGGCTTCAATTTGTCCATATGCATTTCATATGTGGTGTAATACCTACACAGGCATTGTGTGTCTCACAAGCCTATCCATGCAAGGAAGTAAATGATGTTGTGAAAGAGTTGGAGTGATGGGGATAACAATGGTTTAGACGTGATGTTATTTTGTAAAAAAAGAAAAGAAAAAGATGCTACGAAAATAAAATCAGCCTGAGCTTTCAGTGGGGAAAACAAAAGAATGGAACAACTCCTTGACTGCTCATGTTTCTAAATATATTTATATACTTGTATTTAAATTAAATAGTTGTGATTGTGTGCTACTGATCAACGGTTATTTATTTAAATGCTGAATAAAAAGCAATTCTTTTGTGCAAAGTTGTCTTTATTCATTTTATTCATCTCCTTACGAAACATGTGTATTAACACACTAAAGTCCCACCGTGACTAATGAATAATGAAATTGGAGATTGTTTTTTCGTGAGAGTAATTTTTGTTTACTTATTTACTTTAGTTTTTAGTTCATTGTACTTTAGCTTATTGACTTTACTTTTGCATTGAAGAAAATACGTATTGATAATAATGTGTAATAGTAATAAAGTAAGATTAACTGGAAAAGATCAGAATTCATTTTATTTTATATTTGTATTTATTTATTAAACGTGTAAGTTGTCAGTGAGACCTGTGCTCTTATGTGACCTGGGGAAGAGAGATGCTGGGTGCACCAAAGAATCAACACACACAGTCCCATTTGAGGCTAAACAGGTTAAACAGTAAACAAGTTTCAGCTGGCAACCTTCTTCATGATGTAAATTACGATTTAAAATACTCGATAGCCTGAGTCAGACTGATTAGACTCTGGGGCTGAGTGAGGCTGCACACCTGTGGTGCAGGAGAGTAATCATGGCACACACGTTAAACCTTAACCCTCCTGTTATGTTGTGGGTCAAATTGACCCGTTTTAAAGTTTGAAAATCCAGGAAAAATATTTAAACGTTTTTTTTTCAGTATGAAACTTCTTCTGCTGGCCTTAATTAGTGTAATCAACATTTACTTCACTTCATGTATTTGCAACCCCCCCCTGCATGTTTATATCACAGAGATACTGTTCGGGTCAATTTGACCCAGCGAGGCTAAAAGGGGTCAGAAGTGTTCAATTTGAGGTATTTCCTGCTCCCTCCCACCATATTTCACCACAATCACACATACCCACACCCGCATGGACACACACACGCGCAGACACACACACACACACACACATGCATGCACATACATGGAACCCAAATTCCCCCATCCGCTCTTTCTCCCAATTCTCCCTACCTCACCTGTAAAGTGCGAGAAAGTGCAGATATTATTATGACTTTGACGGGGACCTTTTATTTTCCCGCGGGAAAACTCTGCCCACACTCACATGGCACAGGGTCTCAGGGGTCACAACATAACATGTGACAATGTTTCACATCCCACAAACCTGGGCCAGGAGCTTCTAAAGAGAAAGCTCACAATGGTCGGAACTGTCCGAAAAAACAGAACTGAGCTCCCTGCTGAACTGTCGGTGATCAGGAATAGGGCCCCTCGATCGACCAAGTTCGTCTTCACAGACACTATAGTACATAGTGTCTTACTGCCCCCAAAAAGGGAAACAATTTGCTCATGAGCACTCTCCATAAAAATGAAGAAATCAGCACCAGAGAGGACCAGAAACCAAGCATGATCCTAGATTACAATGCCACCAAAGGGGGACCCGCTGGCCTTTGGTCATCATTTATAACATTGCTGTATCAGCCTCCAATGCGTTCGTCTGACAACACATTGTCACACAACACATTGGAGGAGGGGGGAGAGGAGAGGACAGAAGGAGAGGGGGGTATAAAGGAGAGAGGAGGGGAGAGGAGGAGAGGAGGAGAGGATGGGAGAGGAGAGGAGAGAGGAGGGGAGGAGAGGAAGAGGAGGTAAGGAGAGAGGAGAATAGAGGAGGGGACAGGAGAAGAGGAGAGGAGATGTGTGACATGTGCAAAATAAATTTGCACAAAGCACACTGTGATGACATGTCACTTGTGTGCTGTGTAGACACACACACACACACACACACACACACACACACACACACACACACACACACACACACACACACATACAAGCCGCGTTCATATTGCTCATCTCTTGCTAATTTTTATTTTTATTTTGATTTCTTGTCTCTATACAGCTTTCGTTGTAAACATTCTAAACATTGCATAAATAAAATCGTATGACTAATTTGGCTCTATTAACTCTCAACTCTATTATCAACATGACCCCATGGGGGAAAAAAAGTTTAAAAAATGTACAAGAATGAATTGTTATGTAAAACTAATGTATTTTTTTCTTCTGAGAGAGCTGAATAACACCATTGCACTAAATATTGATTTAATTGTTAGTAATGGTGTTAGTAATGAGGTACAAACAATGTTTATTAGGATTTTTTGGTTTCTGGATTTTTTGGATGATTAAACATGTTTGTTGTTCCTGGGAAGTGAACATAACAGGAGGGTTAAAGCAGCCATCACCACACACACTCATACAGGGAGGGAGCGCCGACATGTCCACATGTAACACCTGCTCAGGCTGTAAACCGGAGTGTGCAACTTTCACCTCTGTCCTGTGTGTCGGAGAACGGCAGAAAAGCACCTAAATTAATATCGTTCTTAATTATCATATATTAATGACAAATTATCATATTGATCATATCTAGTTTTCTATACGGAATAGTTTAGCGACAGATGATCAAGAATTTTGTAAACTTGAAACACTCACAAGGTATTGTGCAATGCACAAGGTTTCTATCTTATCTAAAAATCATCGTTTTCGTTACACTGTCATTGTTGTCATTGTTATCATCGTTACCCTGCTAACATTGTTGTCATTCCCTTCATATAAGATGGGTCAATCACATTCTTCATACTTGCTATGGGGCGTATATCCAATGACATAGTCAAATCATCTCCAAAATACTTCCTTGTAGGATACACAAATACATGTATCCTCGGATCGAAGCCTCTTCGACGGCCACTGTTCTATCCAACTATGAACTGGAACAGGTTCATTGGCGATCAAGGAAAACATTTCGACAATTTAGGAAGGTAGGGTGGGTGGAATCGGGATAGAGCGACTATTGCAACGCAAAGTGTTGGAAAGACAATGCGAGTCCCAGCAAGACATGTCAGGGAGCTTATCATTCACCTATCCACCAATGGAAATGGTTCCTTCGTGGAGCTCGGACCCAATCCCACTTCAGAGATGCCTGGAGGAATGTGGGATTGGGTCTGTGCCCAATGTACTGAAAGCTTCTCACCTGCAGCCTCACTCTGTAACAGCAGTGCTGAAATGTAACCTCCTCTACCCTGTCTCCGTCCTGATGATCCACAGAGCAGCAGTAGCCCATGTTTATTTCAGGGTATTCTCAGAAGAGACATATCCTCTCCAAGCAAGTGTCTGTCCCACGGGTTGTGTGAGGGTGGCAGTTTTTAACATGTTGGGTTTCACATGGGCGAATGGGTATCAGAGCTTATATCTGTATCTGCCTCTACATGATCTGTGCGCTGCCTGCCTGAAGACTTAATCACGTGGAGTACTAGCGTGTGACACACCTTCTTTTGTCCAGTCAATTGGCTCACTATACTCACCACTACTGCTACTACTGTTTTACGAACTACTACTACTACTATGATACAACTGCTACTACTATTACTAACTACTATTACTATTACTTCCACTCTCTTGACTGCGCACAACATTTTAGATCAATTCCAATCTGATTTCCATCATAAGCATTCCACTGAAACAGCTCTTCTCGGAGTCTCCAGTGACAGAATGCTCTGGGTGAATGCTCTGTTTTGGTGCTGCTGAATCTTACATACTGACACTGTAGATCACATTATCCTGACTGAAAGGCTTCAGCAGTGGGTGGCTGTCTTTGGGAGCATCCTGGACTGGTTCTCCTCCTATCTCTTGGATAGGAGTTTTTCTGTGTTGCTTGGTCCCTACTTACTTACTCTGAAACTGCTGCACTTTCCTGCAGTGTGCTTCAAGGTTCTGTCTTGGGTCCTATATTATTCGCTTTTTATATGCTTCCCTTAGGTCATATTGTTAGCAAATTTAAAGGTATCTCATATCACTGTTACACCGATGATATCCAGCTGTATGTCTCTTAAACCTGATGAGACATGGGCATGTCAGGTTCTCTTAAACCTGACATGCACAATTGTCTGACTGCCATTAAGGACTGGATGGCTAACAACTTTTTACAGCTAAATGCAGAAAAGACTGAGGTCTTTATCATAGCTTCAAACAGCATAGCGCCCAAGGTTGCTCAGTGTATTGGGTCCCTTTCTTCAGCTGTACAGTCTAATCTTAGAAATCTCAGTGGTATTGATCAGGCTATGTGCTTCGATCAATGTATGAAATCGTTGTCCCGTGCATGTTTCTTCCATTTAAGAAACATTGCTAAACTCAGGTTTCTTGTATCTTCTTCTTCTTCTTCTTGTATTTCTGCTCCATCCTTATATTACCAGTAGGTCACTTAGGTCTTCTGACCAGGGCTTAGTGGTTGTACCTCGTGCTCGACTGAAAACAAAAGGTGGTCATGCCTTTGAAGTGGTGGCTCCGACACTATGGAACTCCCACTGTCATATGATCCGCGGCCTCTGTTGACGCCTTTAAAAAGCAGCTGAAGAATAATTTATTCAAGCTGGCCATTGTCTTGCCTCGTGCTGTCTAGTGGTTGTAATTTTGTGTTTTTCAGGTCTGTTGTTGCTTATGCTATATTATTTGTTTCTTTTGTAGTGTTTTTAACACTTATTTTTAACAATTTGACTGTTGTGAACTTGCTCTATGAAAGGTGCTATACTAAATAAACTTTACTTACTTACTTACTACTCCTACTACTACTACTACTACCTACTGTATGCTCAGGTCCCCTGCATTGTGGTTAGAGCGGTATGCTGTCATGTTGGAGGTAATTACAGTTGTATTGTTTGAAAACTGCGCCGTCATTATTACTCTGGCACATATTTGTATCTTTGTTGTGCCATCAATACAAAATTAAAAAACGGAAGAGCGAGTTCTGCGCGTCGAGGACACCGGCCGAGGATGAGGGAGTTGCGACTGTCGAATTGTGCTGAGTCATCATGACGCGGCTCCGCCTGACGACGTCACGTGCTCCCAGTCGATAGCGGTTCTGATGCTCACGGGAGGAGGTGCAGTCAGTTGCGCTCAGTAAAGCTCGCTTAACTCGCGAAGATCGGTGTACAACGGGCACCAGACCCACCCGCCGGTCGCCCAGTCAGAGCCCGCAGCTCTCCTTTTGGTCCTGGGCCACGGAGAAGAAATCCAAATTCAAGTTTTTGGGGGGAATATCAGCAGTAGTAGTGTGTCGCCTTGCTAAACACACATTAGCAAGTGATGCACACGAGCCATCTTGATGGTCAGGTAACTTAACGGCGTTTAAGGAGACGTACAATCGCCCTTCACGTTCCTGCTCCTTCTTCTTTATTTTGACCGATATCTTAAACGAAAACCCCAGCTTCGGGTTGTTGTTTTTTTTTAGCCAGCAGCTGTTTTAGCACCCGATAGGACACGCTAGGTGCCGGCGCTGGTCTCCAGAGCCATGGGCTTGCTGTCACAAGGGTCACCGCTCAACTGGGAAGAGACCAAGGAGTACGCCGATCACATCCGCAAACACGGCATCATCCAGTTCCTCAACATCTACAATAAAGTGAAAGACCGGCAGAAAGACGTGCTGAAATGGGGAGACGAGGTAAGGACGGATTGCGAATGCTGTTCACGTGAACGCTGTGGTCCAGGTTGAACTAATCTGATTAACAAAGCCTATGTCTGGTTAAATAACTTCCACGCGGAAAATGACTCCTAACTATAGTTCTCATTGTGATACCCCTTTTTGTTTTCGTGTGTGTATACTATACACTAGTAATAGCTTTCACATAATACGTTCTTGCCTATTACACATTACACCGTAATCTTAGCACACGCTGCTGCGGTTTGTTGTCACTGTGCAGCTCTACATGTAGATGGACTATATTTCCCATCTGCTTCAGATTTTGAATATCCCATAGGGTTGTTTTTTTTCTCTTTTTTTTAAAGTAATGCACATTTCCAATTGATTAATGTGAAAACGAGTTTTCAGATTAATATTCGAGTATTCGTTACTATGTGGGGGACATACATTTCCGTTTGGACAAAGTGCTTTGATTTCCAGCAACGTGGAATGTTGTTGTCATAGATTAATCCACCTTTCAGACAGGGGATTACAAAGCAGGGGGGCAGAGGGAAAGTCGTGGAAAATGATTGATTGAATTTGAAATGAATGTGATAGTGGCCCGTTTTGATCCTGTACGTTGGTGCTATACTACAGAAATGCAAAAGAAAAAACAGGAACAATTTCGTCAATGCTGACATGCTTGTTTTTTCTTTCCCTAGGTGGAGTATATGTTGATTGAAATGGACGAGACAAATGAGAAGGTTCGAATTGTTCTGAATGGAGCTGAACTTTTAGAAACTCTTCAAGACCAAGGAGAAAAGATCAACCCTAAGTAAGCAGGCATTCAGCTACTCCTTTAGAAAAACGGAATGAACGAATGAATACGGCGAGTACACAAGCAACTCCCTGCATTGTCTAGTATTATGTAAAGTACTACACAAAATGCGTCATGTATGCTATTTCTTAGTGGCCACTGATAAATAGCATTGTGTGGGAATATAAAGTGTCTTATGGACTGCTCAAAGCCAAAGCAGTATTAAATGAGATTACAAATGAACAAATAGTCACGCAACAACAACTGGTAATTTGCTCTCAATGTAGTTGAAGATTGAAACCGAAAAATAATTTACGGTAGCCGGGGCAAACGGGGTCAAATTCTTGTTTGCGTGACTGAACATGCCTGTGAAAACACATGCGTGGCACTGTTGATGCACACTCGGCACCGATGGCGTCACTGCAAACCCTCACAAACCCCCCCCCCAGGGGACACCATGTCCCCCCGAGCAGAAGAATCCCTCTTTAATGACAGACTCTGCTGCACATTCCCTGGTGCGGTGGCGTGGAAAAAAAACGTGAATACCTGGTTCCTTCAGCACTGACTTAAGTCTCTCTTTTATACCCTCAGTCACCCCACCCTGTGGAGGCCGGAGTACGGCAGCTACATGATCGAAGGCACCCCCGGGCAGCCCTACGGCGGCACCATGTCAGAGTTCAACACGGTGGAGGACAACATGGACAAGCGGCGGCGAGAGGCCTCGGCCGCGCTCAAGGAGAACGAGACGCTTTGCACAATCACCGCTTTCCCAAGGTAGCTCGGTCAAACATGCCCTTTTTTTAGAGGAAGACGCGAGTTACTTCCACTTTGTGCATAATGTGATCGAAAGAACATTTTGTTTTATTCAGATTGGAATTGTCTGTAAGGATTATTA
>OMNR01099174.1:12660-23011 GCA_900303205.1 Mora moro
TAGTTACATATAGCACCTTTGACTTGAAATTGTGCAATTTCCACATTTTATATTATAATTATTATATTATAATATAATGTATTCAGTAATAACAGCATAGTAAATATATCAAATAGTAGTAGATACCGTAGATACACTACAGTAAATACTACTAGTAGTACTGCTACACCATAGTAAATACTACTAGTAGTACTGCTATACCATAGTAAATAGTATTAGTAGTACTGCTATACCATAGTAAATACTATTAGTAGCACTTCTACACCATAGAAAATACTACTAGTAGTACTGCTATACCATAGTAAATACTACTAGTAGTACCACAGTATGGGGGTCGGGGGTGTACCTGTCCGCCCATTTTCCCAGCAGTCCCTTGAGGTCCAGGAGCTCCGCCCTCTCCTTTCAGACCCGGCTCACCTGGCTCACCTTTGACCCCCGGCTGACCATCGGGACCCTGGGGAAAAACAACGAGGAGGAAATGTTAACATGTTTTTTTTTATTTTTACAAATTATCTTTGTGTGTACATCGAATATGGTTTTGATGGTTGTGTGTGTTTGTGTTGTGTGTGTGTGTGTGTGTGTGTGACGGTGTTTATGTGTTTATCTAGAGCTGCTATGATTGGAGGATAATGTTCTAGAGCTGCTGTGATTGGAGGACCATGTTCTAGAGCTGCTGTGATTGGAGGATAATGTGGCTGAACTTACGGAGATTCCAGGAAACCCGACAGCACCGGTCGGCCCAGGCTCACCTGGAGATCCCTGTGGAAGGTCAGATAGCATAATTAGTAAAGAGAGTCAAATTTGAAGTCGAATTTGAACATGACACGATTTAAAAAAATGTGTTTTGGTCAAAGAGTTCTAGGAAGTTAGGGGAGGTGTTGTCCCCATGGTTATGACCCATGGCAACTTTGTGATACTGTTTTTAAACTAGTAGCATTATTATTTATGGGCATGGTACATACGAGGTCTTGATCATAACACCGTTGTTCTAGATTCAATGACACATTTTCAAAAAGTTCTAAAAGTTCTACTGACCGCCATAGCCCTGGATCCTCTCCTCCCAGGGGGGCCGGGGGGGCCAGTCTCACCCTGAAACCACACAAGTGTGTGTGTGTGTGTGTGTGTGTGTGTGTGTGTGTGTGTGTGTGTGAGTGTGTGTAAATTTGCTTGTTAATAACCTCCCCGCATTGTATTTTGCAGGATTAGCAGGATTTTGTTTAAATGTAATTGTAATCTGAATGGAGGTCAATGCAGAGCACACTAGTGACGCGTGTCCGAAGGAAGGTGGAGGTTATGAAAAGTGTGTTGCTCACCTTCTCACCATTGTTACCTGCTGGGCCAACTGGTCCAACAGCACCTGCTAGTCCCTTTAGATAAAGAGCAAAACACCAACATATATCATCTAGTATAGTTTGCAACATTTGGCTCGTTCACACACAATCCACATTTTCCATATTCACTGAAACATTGAAAGTATGCACTTATATTTCCATATTGAGCTCTTTCTACATTGGGGAAAACATAAATACAGCTGTTACATATTAGAAACCCAATCATTTCGCCTCCATATGCATCTGTGGAGTGTACTGAAGTACACGTTACGACTAGAAGGGTGCGTTTGACGGCGCTTCCAGTAGCACCAAGTGGGCGGGGACTCACTCTCGCTCCGTCCGATCCAGCTTTGCCCTCCAGGCCTTTTTGTCCGACAGAACCCTGGAAGACAAAACACCCCCCACAGCCAGTTCAGAAGAAAAACCAACCAAGCTGTCCTTTAACCCCGGCCAACTGCCATCAGAAGAGAGTTGTTTATAGTTTGGTCTGATCAAAATGTAAACACTTTCAACATTGCTCTTTAAAAGGTGCTGTAGGTAAGATTTAGGAATGGTCTAGCCGTCCGTCAGCTATTAGTGAGTGAAATATAGTGTCACTAATATTGAAGATCTGTTCCGGTTGACTGTGCCTGCCTCTGTATGAGACCTTTTTGATTTTAAACCGCTCCCAGCTAATTTCTGACCAATCAGGGCATCTCTTCCCTGATTGGTTCGGGGGAATCCATCTCGCCTGTCCATCACAGGTGCGTGAAACGTAACACTTCTCAAACGTAGGGAGGGAGGGAGCAGAGAGGGAGTGGATGTTTTTTTTGGGGTTATTTAGTTTCCAAATGGTGCTCTCTACCGCTCTTGTCTGCTCTCTCTTTACAACTCTCTGATGTCACCCACAGCGCCTCGAAGCCCTGGCCTCCAACTTACCGTATCTCCCTTGGGGCCGGAGGGGCCCGACACTCCTCTCTCCCCAGGCATCCCCTGCAGGCCCGGGGGCCCCCCTTCACCCGTGGTGCCGGCTGGACCAGAGGCTCCCTGAACGGTTCAAAATATCAAAATATTAAGTCAATATAAGTTATAATATAAGGTTTAAAGAAATCCATTTGACATGTTTAGGAAGGTCTGTATTCATGTACAATTAACATGACATGTATATTTTAACATTTTGCAACCGGAAGTGAGACGGAACAGAGCCGTGGGTAAGAATATAAGGATAACTTGTTTGGAGCTGGCCTACCTTGGGCCCGTCCAGACCGGGGGTTCCTGGGCTTCCCTTAGGTCCTCCGAGGCCATTGGGGCCCACATTTCCTCTCTCACCTGGGGTGCCTCGCTCGCCCTACAGGGGAAAGGAGGAAGAGGCTCTTTGACTACAGGAATGAAGAGATGATCAGAAGATACACACACTCCGAACTGGAGGGACAACAGCCAGTTATTTGTATGAATTGATTGATTTAATTTGTATGAATTGATTTTATTTTATTTTATGGATTGGTTGATTTTCCTTTGCACAAATTAATTGATTCCATTTAAATTAATTGGTTGAATTAATTGATTTCATTTGCATGAATTTGTTGAATTCATTGATTTGTATTAGTATAAATGAGGGCTAAACCTTCTGGATCGTACTTACTCTCAGACCTGTTGGGCCAGTGGCGCCTCCCTCCCCAGCAACACCCTAAGAAAACACCCCAAGTCAAATGTACTGCAATACATATAAACACTGAATAGTTCAATTAAAGTGACTAAATGGTAGATAGTACTAGACCAAATAAATAAACTAAACATTATATCATACTGTAATATAATGAATAATATAATGAATAATTAAATAATGAACAATATTAATTATACATATTATTAATTCATTACATTTCATTAAATCATTGGAAGGATATGTTAATGTGTTTATATGTTCATTTGTTTTGTTTGGTTTATTTTCTCTGCTGTTATTTACCTCTTCACCTGGTTTTCCTGATTCTCCAGGTGGGCCCGTGAGCCCTGGTAAACCCTGGAAAACACAGCAACTCTTAGTTAATTCCCTCTTCATTCCTTATGGTCTGCTAACATCCCAGTACTCCCTATGCTAACATCAGCTAGCGTTCCACAGTAGTTCCTATGCGAACATCAGCTAGAGTTCCTGATGGTCCCTCTGCTAACATCCCAGTATTTCCCAGTAAGCCTACTTCCGGTGCTAACATCAGCTAGCATTCCACAGTGGTTCCTCTGTTAACATCCCAGTATTTCCCAGTACTTCATATGCTAGCTTAGTGTTTCACAGCAGTTCTGTCTTGTACCTGAAATCCATGTGGTCCCTGAGATCCTTGTTCCCCTCTCTTTCCAGCAGATCCCTGGAAGCCAGACAGACAGAGTAGATATAAACACACAGAGAAGGAGTAGTATATCTAGCTGGACTAATCAATATGTATCTGTGCAGTGAGTGAGTTAGTCGAATGTTGAATTTTTGAGTTGACTTGAAGTCTGGGTCGACTTAAAGTCAGAGTGGACTATGTTGAAGTCAGAGTCGTCTATGTTAAAGTCAGAGTGGACTATGTTGAAGTCAGAGTCGTCTATGTTGAAGTCAGAATGGATTATATTGAAGTCTAAGTCGACTTGAAATCTAAGTTGACTATATTAAGGTCTGAGTCGACTTGAAGTCTAACCCGACTATGTTGAAGTCTTAAGTCGACTTAAAGTCTTAAGTCGACTTAAAGTCTAAGTCGACTAAATTCAAGTCTGAGTCGACTTGAAGTCTAAGTCGACTATGTTGAAGTCTAAGTTGACTTGAAGTCTAAGTCGACTAAATTCAAGTCTGAGTCGACTTGAGGTCTAAGTCGACTATGTTGAAGTCTAAGTCAACTTAAATTCAGAGTGAACTATGTTGAATTCTATGTCGCTTAAAGTCACAGTGGACTATGTTGAAGTCTGAGTCGACTATGTTGAAGTCAGAGTCCACTATGTTGAAGTCTGAGTCGACTTACGGCTGGACCCGCTGGGCCGGCGGCGCCCTCCTCTCCATCTTTTCCATTGAGTCCCTGAAAAATACAAAGAAAAGAAAACCTAACAAACCTTCCTCCAACACAGAGGTCACCTGGACAGCGACACGTTGACAACACCACAACCCAATGACAACAACGACGACAACATACCCTATGACCTGCGGAGCCTGCGCTGCCCGCCTCTCCTCCCTTTCCAGCGTCGCCCTGAAAAACCAACAGGAAGTGAGTCACAGTGGACAGGAAACAGCCGATGCTAAGATGTGAGTGTCACCGTGCGAGCGTCACTGACTGCAAAGCCTTTAGGTCCCAGACCCCCCATGGGTCCTGCTGCTCCCCTGGTGCCTACAGGACCTGCTGGACCTGGCTTTCCATCCTCCCCTGGGCCCCCCTGGGGGAGAGAGAGAGGGGGAGAGAGGGGGGAGGGTAGAGAGTAGATGGGGAGAAGGATGGGGGAGAGAGAGAAGGGGACAGAAAATCAAAGAATGGAGAGGGGGAGGAGAGGGAGGGACAAGAAAATGAAAGAATAGTAAATGAGGATATAAATAAATCAGATAGAAAGGGGAAATAATAATGACATATGAAAGTGCGAAAAGTTTCATTTTAATTAAATGAAAGATAGCAACAGGTAGCAACAGGAGAGCTGTTACCATGGGTCCTTGCTTCCCTTCAGATCCCTGCATGCCGGCCAGTCCGGTCAGACCCTGCAGGAAAACAACAGGTCAACATCCTGGACCCTTACCTGCCTCCACTTCCTGTGCCACAAAGTAAAAGCCGGTTTCGATCCAACCCTGAGCTGATTCCACTAGCTCGTGGTGCTTGTGTGAGCTAATCAGGGCTAATTAGTAAATCTAGATGGATTACTGGAAATAATGGGGAGGACTTTTACTTTGTGAATTTGTGGATTACTGCAGGATTTTGACTTTGTGAATCTGGATTACTGGAGGACTTTTACTTTTGTGAACCTGGATTACTGGAATAACTGGCGAGGACTTTGTGAAGTAGCAGTAGTGGTTTGCATGTGACCTCTTGGTGTACACTTGTAAATAAAAGCACATCATTATGAGGTTGTTGCTGTAGCAGTACTCTGGGTAATATCCCATAATGATAATAATAATCCATCGTGAGCATGGAGCAGGATGTGGTACTGACCCGAGCACCTGGTAGACCGGGCTCTCCGACCCGTCCCTCGTCTCCGTCGGAGGCTTTGGTGCCGGGGGAACCTGGGCCTCCTCTCTCTCCCTGGGCACCCTGCGTCCAGCCACACATCCAAACTTTCAACAGTTGGCAACACGGCAACGAGTACTAAACAAACTGTTGTGGTAGTTATGGTGACGACAGTAATATTAAAATTAAACACTCAAACCGTCATGGTAGTCATGACGACGATAGCACAAACGTCCAAACTGTCAACAGCAGTGGTGGTCATGGCGGTCATACTATTGAAATGTTCAATGTTGCGGTAGTCATGGCGACGATGGTAACATTCAAACTGCCACGGTAGTCATCATGGTGATATTGTCTTAATGTACTGTATAACACTATACAGTACAATGCAGTATAATAACTGATATTATATATATATATATATATATATCATGCTCTAGATTCAGTTTTCATTTAGGAAGGTATGAATCCCTACCTTTTGTCCAGGTAAACCATCAGCACCTGGGAATCCTCTGTTTCCTGGAGTTCCCTGTTCAACACCAAACATCAAACACAAAATATCAAACATCAAATTTCAAACAGCAAACACCAACCATCACTTGGTCACATATTATTCAGCGAATCATTTATTCATGTAACAAAAAAAAGAAACACGTATACATGATAGTTTTCACTATCAAGTCTATCAAAATATGTTAAAGACACGGTGAGGTTATAGAATACATCAACCCTTCACAGAAAATATACAAATATACACCACACTCCCAGTGGATAGAAAAAGGCTAAATGTTCTGCAAGGGTGTATTTCCAGCCACTAGGGGGTGCTCAACACATGCAAACACCCACAGGGTTTGCAAACCACCAGCTCATTGGGAGCAGTGAGGGGTTTAGGCTAGGTGGAGACAATAAAGGGGAACCGTCACGCTCGGCTATATTCCAATATAAGAGAGTACTGCTTCATACACATATTGTTGTGAGATAATCACAGTCTGCAAAATCAACTCCGTTTCCACTAAAAACAACAATACGTGTATGAAGCTGTAGTCATATACATATACAACTTAAATATTAGAAAATAGCAGAGCGGGGCAGTTCCCCTTTAAGGTCGAGGTGAACAGAGAATGGAACCAGCAACCTTCCAGTTGCCAAGCAACCAGCAGCTATTGCTACTGTCCTATAGGGCAGCCTTTCTCAAACGTTTTTGAGCCTCAGCCTCTCGGGCCCACTTAGACCTACACAAATAACTTAATTGCCAAATTAAGATTAATGCCAAAATGAAGTGGGTGTCAGTTCCCAATCAGTGATTGGTTCAATTCGTTTTCAGAGTGATATGACATGTGATTTGTTGACGGCAAATTCTGTGGTCTGATGGTTCAATGACTATTTGGCGTACATATCATCACACATGAACCACAGGTTTAAACGGTCAATAATATAACAGAACCATTTCTTGGCATGTGGCCCAGTAGCAACTGCTCCACGGCCAGGTGCGGGGCCACGACCCGTGGTGTGAGAAACACTGCTACAGGGGGTAATGTGGTCGTGTGAGACTCACCGCCTCTCCTTGAGGTCCAGCCGTGCCCATCGAGCCAGCATCACCCCGGGGTCCCCTCTTTCCCTCCTCACCTATGGGCCCCAGACCACCATGGGCACCTGGATTGCCCTGCAGTGACATCACAATCAATCAATCAATCAATCAATCAATCAATCAATCAATCAATTAACATATTGATCAATTAACACGTAGACAGATGAACAAATTAAGAAATCAACCAATCAATGGAATTGATTGAATCCCTTCCCATTGAAAACACACATAGCTGCACAGAGATATTGCACCACTGAAATGAACATTTCAAGGTTAGAAATCTTGCTAACCTTGTTAGCTGCGTGTGAGTGACTTAGCATAAGAAGTCTGAGTTAAAGTCATATACGTCCGGGAAGTAAAATACGTCCTTAAAGACAACAACATTGTTAGGGTTGTCCAATGACACTCTGGTTTCATATCCTATATATCTTACCAGTTCCCCCTTAAGTCCAGTTTCACCTTTGAACCCTGGAAGTCCACCATCACCCTGTGAGAAAGGAAGTAGAGATCACATGACCATTACCGTCTTCATCTTCGTCATCATCATCATCATCATCAACATCATCACCATCAGGTCTACGGTCTAAACATAAAGACATACGTTACTGTATATCAAAGGAAACCTAGTTTCCTCTATCTTTTAAATCTGGACTAACCCCATACCTCAACTTGCTTATACTTGATGATCACTATGGATTAATGGTCAGTGATCAATCCTCAAATACATTGATTTGTTATGGTATCAGGGGGTACCAATGTTGGTTCGATTCCCAATGTCTGCAGCCTATAGAGCAAGATGCCCCCTAATCCCTACCTGCTCCATAATGACCTGTATCTGAATTCAGTGTATGTGGCTTTGGGAAAATGCTGAATGACTACATAGTATCACTATTGGTTATGGTTATTATTATGACTACACTTTTGGTTTAATGCTCGGGTGGGTTATGGTTGGAGGAGGTCAGGAGTAGTACCAGCTGGCCCTTGGGTCCGGGTACTCCTGTGGTTCCTTGGGGGCCGGGGGGCCCCACGGGTCCTGGCAGACCCACAGGCCCCTGAACGCCAGCGAGACCCTGGGAAGGAACACCACATTTCACACACTTAGTACCAACAACAACAACAACACAACATAACATCAGGGTGTGTGTGTACATGCATCATTAGTGAGACTAATCCAAAGACGTACTTACTGAGAGCTACTGTGTCCAGTTGTTTCTCGTTTTTAAATTAGTTCGTGCAGCACTAGAAACGTTTTTGTAGCTACATACATTTCGATTGTAAGCTATGATTGTTCTCAGCAATCACAGCAAATATAACGTCAGCTAAATGATTAAATGTAAACATACTTAAGAACAAGCATTCCTTCTTCTATTCTATTGTAATCCTGAATATGATGTAATATATATAATGTAAATTGTAATTTTACAAAAGTAACTTTACTTACTGTAGTACCTCTGGAACCAGGAGCTCCATCTTGGCCTGAGGTTCCCTGTGAACGAACAAACAAACAAGATCACATCCAGGTCCTGAATTTCCTACGGCCTTTAATAATGATCGAGATCGTAATAATCGTAATAATTATCATGATCGCAATGATTGGAATAATGATTGTGATCGGAATAATCTGAATGATGATCGTGATCATAATATTCGGAATAATGATGTATGTTTACTATAAGCAAACAACCTACCTGATTCCCGCTTAAACCAGGGGGCCCAGCATGACCCCCTTCTCCCCGCGGCCCTTGGGGGCCCTCGCTGCCTCTGGAGCCCGTCGGCCCCTGTTGACCCTGTACACACCCACAGGAGAGGAGGCAGACGCTTTAGGATCCGTTCAAATATATTTGCTAGTCCACCATTAGTTAATGGTGAAGCAGCTACATCATAATACGTTTCAGAAATATTAAAGATATAAAAGATAAAAAAAGAAAAAAAATGTATGACCATAAAAATAATCGTAGACTGCAAGGAATGCTATATCTGGCTGTCGGAGATTCTTTGACAACTAATATTTGGCTTTTCAAAATATATTTATTACTAATAAATATTTTAAAAATACATATTTATAAAAGGCTTTCAAGTCTGTAGCCTCAAGTCTGTAGCCTAACTTCGAAGAGAGAAAAGACAAGTTAAACAACTTCATTAAAATCAGATAAGTTTGGCTGTTTTGGGTAAATTCAAATATTCATGGTTGCTTTGTGTGAACGCAATATGAAATGAGCAAGTGGATATGACATCACCTTCATTCCAGGGTTGCCAGGGAAACCAGGCATGCCAGTAATTCCCATAGGACCCTGTAAAAATTCATATATAGAACATGTATTTAGAAAATATAATATCAAATACACAAATGGATACATTTAATAGATGACCATATACAATATATGCAATATGTAATTTACACATTACATTGCATTAATCTCCTTTAATACTGAATGTGAATAGTTGTTTTTTTTTCTCACCAGGGGACCTGGTTTACCAACATGACCGGATGGACCACGTTTTCCCTAGAGAGAGCGAGAGACAGAGACAGAGGGAGAGAGAGAGAGACAGACACAGAGGGAGAGAGAGAGGGAGAGAGAGAGAGAGAGAGAGAGAGAGAGAGAGAGCGACAGAGAGAGAGAGACAAAAAAATGTTAATCCTACTAAATCAATATTTGTTTTATTAGATATTATTGTGATTGATAAGTCAGTAATACATGTTTTATTAGATATTATAGTGATTGATAAGTCAGTAATACATGTTTTATTAGATATTATTGTGATTGATAAGTCAGTAATACATGTTTTATTAGATATTATTGTGATTGATAAGTCAGTAATACATGTTTTATTAGATATTATTGTGATTGATAAGTCAGTAATACATACCACAGGTCCTGTTGGTCCCATCCTGCCTCTCTCTCCTTGCAGACCCACGGCACCCTGGAAGTGAAATTGATTTGCTTGGTGATCAATCGATTAATGGACTGAGTAACAGTAATAATAGTAATTCATCCCTTGGTTCAGAGAGATTTGTTTTGTCAATAATTTAAGTTGTCATTGGTTTAGACAGTAATTAATTGGTTTAGACAGTTACTAATTGGTTTAGACAGGTATTAATTGGTTCTGGTAGGTATTAATCGGCTGATAGTTCATAATTGCACGTACCAGAGGACCTTGAGGACCCATTCCACCAGATGTGCCAGACGAACCCTGTATGACACACACACACACACACATAAAATAATTCTAATGTATACTACAAATCATGGGTGAACAAATATATAGCATAACATATAACC
>OMNR01099200.1:9726-21886 GCA_900303205.1 Mora moro
CCCCCCCCAGTGTGGGGTCTTGTTGCAGGAACAATGAGTAAAAGATCCATAAATGGCCTGCCAGTGTGATTTCTATCACTCAACTCACTGAAATGTCATTGTTGTTTGCCTTTGTTTCTTGTAAGGCCATGAGCCAACTATCGAACGATCAGCAACATTTTGGTAAAGGTTTCCCGGTTGACCCCCATAGCGGGCGAACATCATCTCACCTGTGTGTGTGCGGATGTGGCCCCGCAGCAGCCAGGGCCGGGAGAAGGCCTTGCCACACGTGGGACACACGCAGGGCAGCGTGTGCGAGCGGATGTGCATCTTCAGGGCGCCCAGGCTGGTGTACTCTTTGGGGCAGTGTTTGCAGAGGAAGGCTGGCCTGGTCGCCGTGGGCGATGCCGCCGCCTCTCTCTCCTCTTCCGCCTCCTCCTCCCGGGGAGACAGGGCGGCGAGGCTCTTGATCCCTGTGCACTTCATGCGCTGCCGGGGGCCGTACGCGTGCTTGTGTGTGTGCGTGGGCTCGGGGCTGGGGGGGTCGGAGGTGCGCCCCTCGTCCTCCTCACCGCTGCTACTGGCGCTGCTGCTGAGGCTGGAGGGGGAGCTGAGGTCCAGGGGCCCCGTGGTGGGAGAGGGCTCCAGGGGGGAGGTGGGCAGGTAGAGGGCCGGCAGCACGCTCAGGTCCCACACTAGGCTGGCGGTGAAGCAGGTGGCCATGGCCATGTTGTCCCCCGGCGCCAGCTCCGCCAGGGGGTACCGCTCCAAAGAGACGTCTGAAAGAGGAAGGCAGTTTGTTGAGGTAAAACAGTCGCGTGTTTTAAATAAAAGTTGATAAGGAGATGAAGGCTATTCATCAGCTGTCATGGTTTACGTTTTAGAGTTGATCCAACGTGTGGGACTCCTGTTGTTAACCCATTTCTTAGATGACGTTGTGAATTCGATTTTGTGTTTGGGTTCTATCTTAACACCCTCTGCTTCTTGTCATTTAGAGGGCAAAGAAGTTAGAGCCGTGAAGTTTCATGGGCCGTTTCCTCCCACGTATTCACAAGGGGTTGTAACATGAATGGAGCACTGTCTAGCAGCTGCAGAAAGGGGGAAAGTGCATCTAACGGGCCCCAACTTGATCGGGGATTTTCTGGTTTTGTAGGCATGCACAATAACAAAGTTTACGCGATTGGTAGGTCTTCCATAGAGTAGGCCGATATTGCGACATTAGAAAAACACACTTACGATCAGACTTAGGCTATTTAACAAAACAGGTGGTTGCATTTTATAGGCTATTATAAGCTATATTACCATATCCAGTTGTGTAAGAAAGCATTCATCATTTTCATAGGCCTACTTGTTTGGTTTTTGTACTCACCATTGTAGCATTCCAATTCACTGTAGTTCGGCTTTTGTTTGGCAAAATATTTTTTTACCAAAAATGATCGAGGCATTTTTTAAAATGTTTTGGTGTTAAATGAATGTGAATGGAAAAGGAATCCCGCATCGGCGACGCAGAATTATCCAATGAATACGTCCCTCGGATTCTTAAAATAGTAAGAAGGGGCGGAAAAAAAACATCCAAATGTGGTCCTTTCTTCTACTTTTAAAACTAGGCCTACAGACTGTGCGTGCAGCGGTCCCAAGATAACTAAATGTTCGCCTCTGTTGAAAGTCTCTGACATAAGCAACAGGGGTGTGCTCGGCCCGAGGGCACACCCCTCCTCCTGCACTTAGTCGGCTAAATGTGCGCAAGAAGTTACTACTACTTTTACGCACGGGCATCCTACCACATTAAGTCGTGTTTCAAAGCGATAATTGTGGACCGTCAAGTGCATCGCCCCTCAAATTACCGGCCCCATGCCGGTGATCTATAGAAATTGTGTTTTATTAAAGTTTGCCCATCGGAGGAAACGTAGGTTAGTATTGCCAGGATGTTCGCCCCGTACGTGACCATGCAATCCACGTGGGTGGATTCCACACAGTAGCACTCCAAGTTGAAAACGTAGTCACTGGCTATTACTGACGCTATCTTAGCGAATGTTATATATGCTTAAATGTTTGCAATAAACTCGGTTATAAATTCGCATCTTGGTTTCCAATATCCTGCAAAGATAGCCTACTCCTTTGTACCCCTTTCCCAACATATAGGCCTATGCCGAGCTAGTTTAAGAAAATGTTTGGTCAATGGAAATGGTTAAACCCCTATTGTTTTATTTCTGTGTTTAAATGACTGACTGAAGCGATGCGTGATGTTAAAGGTTGTAGTAAATGTAGCCACGCGTGGAGTCAGGTGGCGGCGGCCTCTTATGACCAGGTCCAGGTCTGGCAGAGTAGGCCCTCATTATACAAGTATACCGATCGATATAGCCATCAAATATAATGTACTTCCATACATAGGCCTAATTATATAACCAGCAACTTAATGAATCAACTGATAAAATATAAACATGCGGTGCGTCACTGAATCGTCCACGACTCTTAATCGACTGTGGTTACAGTAATAATTTGATTAGGCCTATATATAAAAAAAAAAAGGCTAAATAGATACAAGATTATTAATTTAGAAAAATGTCCCGATCCTTGTTATACATTGTTAATATGAATGCAAATGAGAAAGTATAAGCCTACAGAGGCTACATGCATTTATCAGAAGAGCAACGGCTCCATCTTCTGGAAGTATGTGGTAACTCAGGCCTCCGTGGTTTACACTGCTACAATAAATATATTAGTATTTTATATTATTGGGTTCTTATCAGTTGTGTAAACCATAGCTTCATGAGACAGTTGCATTGTTATTTTTTGTTTGTATTTTATTTGTCCTGCGGTTTTATAAAGAATAGCCCTATTTTTTGACTCAATGTTGATAAAAGCGGAATGTTCTCCCAGGTTCATATGAAATGCAAGGGCCCGACATGGTGAGGCGTCATCGACCATCTGGGCTCCATCGACCATACATCTGGGCTCCATCGACCATACATCTGGGCTCCATCGACCATATATTTAGGCTCAACATTTATGCGCAAAATAAATCAAAGTTTCCCTTTAAACGAGCACTCCTTTTAAACGGAGACCGCGGCGGCGTCTGATTGGTCGAACCCGTGGACGGGGCGGGGCTACAGTCGCCAAGTCCGTCGCTGTTGTATTTCAAATTCGCTGCAACCCAGGACACAAAGAGAGCAACCTTGTTGCACATCATAAATCAATTGTTTATCGAAAACGTAAACATACATGCAACTGGTCTGCAGTTTGCCGTACGACAGCCACAACTGCGACATGATTTCCCAATAGATTTTGAGGATCATCCTTCCCAGGTAGGCACACAAATACATACGTCGGTTGTTATGATTATCGGTATACTGTTCAACCTGGTATAATGCAAGTGTTTTCTTCTTATGAATTAGTTAATGGTATACATACATTCAAACAAATGCCGTTTTGCTACCATTTTAAAGAGACTGCGACAAATCACTATAATAACTAAATAATAATTGGTCATGGATAAACCAATATTTGTGTGCTTTCTGGCTGGTTATGCAACATGTAACATGCATACTGTCTTTCTATTGTGTAGTTATTATATACTATATATATATACACACACACACACACACACACACACACACACACACACACACACACACATGGCCACGGTATCATTCAGTGAATTCATGCAGTGGAGGCTTTTGGGCAAACAGCTGTCAAGGGCATCCTCCAAAAACATTTGGGAAGGAGGAGGCACACAGCAATCCGCAATGCCTTTACCTTTAGGTCCAAATCATTGGCATGCCAACAACCCTCGATAGACTTGTGGGTCACTGTTGCTGTTCCTATTCACTACCAGGTCGTAGCTCAATGCAAATCCACCTGCATGACAATGAATGCAATGCATATGTATCACAGGGCTCCGTACAATATTCACAGACCCTTTAACTCGGAGCCAACTGCTCTTTGTTTTGTTAAATGAAGCATCCCATTGGGGGACGGCCAATACGGTTTTATAAGAAACCTTATTGGCCGCTGCAGCTGTCAGCTGACCTGGTGGCTCGAATTATAATCAGGTCAAACGAGTAACCGTCAACACTCTTCTACAATGACCCACTTCCAAATACTGGACTACATTAGTTCCTGTGTTTGGTTATATATCAAATATAAGGTCATATATGAAACATAAGGTGATACATAACATATGAAACATTATGCTATAATATAGTATAATATAGTATAATATACAATAAGTCAGTGTGTGATGTTTCTGTTCAAATGCTGGACTGCTGTATCCAGGCAACACTTCACTCAACCTTCTTTCTTTATGCACAGAAGCGGCAGACACTCAACCTTCATCGCAACACCCGAGTCTCCTCTGGAAGGACAGCAGGAGATCAAGACCTGGCTGGTGACAGCCCGTGTAGAGAAACCCAGACATGTTCAGTGCAATCGCCCGCCTGCTTTTCGGCGGGGAGGAGAAGACTGACGAAGGTGCCCTGCCCAGCGGGGAAGTGGTCGACGAAGGCTGGCTCCTGCTGAACCATAAAGGTTGTTTGTTGTTGTATCGTTACGTTGCTATCGGGAGCGAGAGACCAGTGTTTACCAGAGTGCCATTTTTAGTTGTTCCAACATATGATAGTTGAAGGTTCACCCTGTCATATAGGATGTGTTTGTCCTATGTGATTGCTAGTACCCTAACAGCGGCGGTGATCAACCCATGCCTCCACAGATGCAGTCAGTGAGGAGCACTCCGGAGAGGAGGACCAGGGCTCAGTGGAGGTCCATGGTACCGTATCAGCGGCCACTGCTAGTGGACACTCTGACCCTAACCTCGACAGAGATGACAGCAGGTAAGAGGGGAAAGAAAGATAAAAAAAACATAAATCCTTGTTTCATATCTTGAATCACCTGTGACTGTGAGTATTGGATGGTTTAGAATACAGTGTCTAGGTCCTTGACACGAGTCTAAACCCTCTCATGCTCTGAGTGTGCATAGTGATGTTTTTCAGTCATTTCTGACCACATTTAGAGGTGTGATTTTCAGTACACCTCCCCCTGCGTGTGTTTCTTCCTAGGCCATCAGAGCCAGAGGTCCTGGTGGACCACAACACTCGTCTGATCGCAGGAGTCCTCCAAAACGTTGCTTCCCGGGCCGCGGCTCTGGCCAAGGTCGCAAACGCCTCCCGCGTCCAGAGGGCTCGGGCCGGCGCAGAGCGCCGCCAGCTGGCGCGGGGCAGCATCCAGCGCCGGAACTGCATCCGCGAGCGGAACCAGAACCACAGGTCCCACACACACAGCAGCTCCTACCTCCAGCAGCCTGGCCACCGCAACCACACCCACTGAGCACGGGAAAAGCTTTGGATCTGAGTTTGACCCAGCGTGTTGCGTAACACGCGAGCAGCTCGTCTTGTCGTGGCAATAAAGTCATTAATCCTGACGAATTGTTTTGGTGCAGCTCAAGGCGAACAGATCCACGGGGATCCTTTCTCCACAGCACATTCTTCCTCAAAGCAAATCGGCAGCTGAAATATTGACTTGTACAACAAGTCCTATGAAGTTTGACATCTCATTGAGTGAGGGGCAGTATTTCAAAGTTTAGTTGTGTGTGTGTAAATTCTACCGCATGTAAAATGAAGTTTTTTTTTGTTAGCGTGCGTTATGTGCCATATGTTTTCTAGTACGAGTACTAGTTACGATGGTTTGTTGCACAACCTTTTCAAACGGCAATAAACATGAACTGACTCAAGACAGAGTCGTCGACATCATTTAATGAATCACTACAAAACTTCTACAAAAAAAGTACAATAGTATAGTTGAACTCGGTCAACTTGAACTGGCAACATTTTTAGCTTTTTTATGATATTTGAGTGGATTTAATACCATGAACTTTCATACTATTAATCAAATATAGGATATGAGTGTCTACTTTCCATAGATAATGCCACAAATTATGTGGATATTATTAATGCAGGAATTCACTCCTCCATACCTTGACCTATCAATTATGTTAATAACATGATTCATAATCAACGAAAAACATATCTATTATTCAGCACAACAACGATGACCAACATCGTGTCATTTTGTAAATTGAATCAACGCTGTTGGTAATGCCATCATCAAAAAAATCATGCTAATGCTAATGTCCACTTTAGGGTCAGTCAGTGGTCAAGGTGCTAGAATTCATGCTATGCTAATAGCATTGACGGCATTGTTTCTCCTCCCATTTATTGTCATTTAGGGTGCATTTATTTTGGCAGGCTGTTACCAAGTGCAATTATTAACACCCTTAGGTATTCTATGAATTGGATACCAAAATGCTCGGTGTTTCTGGACGATGGAGGAATTTATGTCCAGGAATTCTCAGAAGAATGATCACAATTCTAATCATTTTCCTGCTGCTCTGTAGACTCATTTTATTGTTAATTGTATTGTTCTTCTTTTAATTTCTCATGTGTAGCATAGGATTTTCTGACTACTAGTTTGCTTATCTCATCATATTTTATTTGATCTTATCTTTTGCTGTCGAAGGAAATTCAAGTTTTCCAGTGTAAAAAAGAAAACCCCATACTTTTCATTAGTTTACTGCAATGTCAGGAAGGTGTTTTTTTTACATAACGAGCGGATACCTCCAGAAACAGATACAATGCCAAGATGTAACGTTGAAGTATTCAGTTTCAAATGACTGCAACTTTTCTGGCTTGAATAACGTGTTCTGCTACAGAGTTCAGAGGCCCCTGTCTTTCCTCATTTCCTCAGGTAGTATGTATAAACCTGCATTGGGACTCTTTGTGATTCATTTAATACCCATTTGCATTATTTTGTTAATGATAGACTTGGCTCAGGGCATGGGGTCTTCAACTAGACAGCATTCTTGCACTGTACTTAAGTTTATAACAAAGTACAAGTTTAGTGCTGTAAAAATATTGACTAAACAATTTCTCCACATGTTCAGCCAGTTGTTACACAAAAAGGGCCTCTTAGTCCTGAGAATAAAGTTACTGTTTGTGGTCTAGCAACAACTCCACAGAAGAACCTCACTCACTCCCTGATGACAAAATTCTTCCAAAAGTCTTTGCTATAAACATGCATTGTTTAGTCTCTCATTTGATGAGACAGGACGAGGACCAACAACAGGGTATCTTGCCAATCGATAATGTTACACTAACCGTCCAATAGAGGGCACTCCTGCAATAAAATAATGACGCTTCGATAATTGAATAAACTCAGATAAAATTCCCTACACTTTTGAGTCATCGCCTCCAATCAAACAAAACGGCATCTGTACATTGGGCACGAACGACAGGTATGTGCTTTATTGTAATCGTGACAAATAGGAATTCAACCCACAGGCCTACGTATGACGCATATCTGAACGAAAACATGTCAATCAGCAGAGCAAAGCGACGTCTGGAAGGAGAGCAGTCTGAAGACACGGGGTCAGGTGTGCTCGGTTGCAGACAGGTCGCACCTGCGGTTACATAATGTGTAGATTACTCTTCCAATCAGGTGCAGAGCAGCAATCGGCCTGCAAACCCCATTCATTATATTATTAATGCTTCTTCCTCCATTTGGTTTAACTCATCCTTTCATTCATACATATATATATATCGGAGGATATTCGTCAATCTCTGACGTGTACTCTGTGGGAGGCAGGAGTGGGAGGCAGGTGTGGAGGAGGATGGGTGGTCATGGGTGGAGGAGGCGTGATCGGTTAGGCGTTGTTATCAGCTGCTAAACTTCCTTGTTTAAAGCTACATTTGCTGAATCGGGGGCCAAGACTTACTAACGCTACAGTGTTTCAACAACGAAGTGATGAAGTGTACCTGGCATCTAGACGCGGTAAGTAGGCTACTACACTTTTTCCACATGTAGTTTAAAAGCACAGTTTAAAAGTGAGCAGTTTATAGTAAGAGTTCCATGATGTCTGTGGTTACATACTGCAGGTGTTTACACATTAGATTATCTACGGCTTTATTTAAATTCATTTGGAGAAGGACGATACTATTTTACACAGTTCCAATATAGGGCATGAAACTCCTGTGCTGCACAGAGAATTCATAGCTATTGTTAATGTTCAACTCTTGTCCCTAGTTGGGCATTACATGTACAGTGTAATTAAAATATACAGCTTACAGTCAGTGGCGTTGCGCAATACTTCGGGGCTCCCCCGCAGGTCGGACCATGGGGCCCCTCCCCTAAAAAAAATCTGGTGGGGCTGGGGCCTCCTAAGCTCCGGGGGTCCCCCACACCGCGGGGGTGCGGGGGCCTCTGCTACGCCTGTGGCTTTTTCCTGCATTGGTTATATTAATGTGGCAATAGCCAAGCTCTTTTCCGATCAATGTTGTGCACTAAATAATCCCAGGGAGTATTCCTTATCTTATTCACACACACACACACACACACACACACACACACACACACACACACACAGGTGCCAATCATACAGTGAGGATTTGCTAAAATCATCAGAGAACAGAATCAAACAGTGATCTCCCTAACCACTAGTTAACACGTTCATATGAACGCTGACATCATCAGAGTAACTCCTGTTACTCTGTGAAAAGGGTCTATCGCTAATTTAACCTGAATAGACACCTCTCTCATTTAGTCAAATACCAAGGCCCTTAAAGTAGAACGTTAGATTGAAGTAAATCCCATTTGTACAGAAGTATAAAGCACTAGGGTCTATTGCCACAGGATATGAACCAAATTCAGGAATTGACATAATAAAGCAAACAAAAAAACCCGAAACAAACAAACAATTTCAGGTAATGCGGAACGAATAACCACAGCTAGCACACGCATTTACATTTTTGTGTTCCTTGCAAATTCCCGTGGAGAAGTTTCCACCATTGGAAATTCCTGGGATTGTGCAGCCGTGGACGGTACTGAGGACAACCAGGGCGGGGCCTCCTTAGAGCTGGACTATGAACTCCCTGTGACCCGCCTCCCGCCTCCTCCTCCTCCACTCCTGGGGGCCTGCAGTACAAAGGAAGCTGTGTGGTGTTTGGGCCGATGGCGGTCCACAATCCATTCCTTCCTCCGTGTCCGGTAATCCACCTCCCGGGGGGGGGTTTGTGTGCTTGTCAGCATTGAAGATAAGCCGCTTCCTTTTCCTTACAGCTTTGGTTCGGTCATAAGAGCCACTATGCCGTCGGGAAATGAGGAAAAAGTCGATTGTATATAAAAACAAAAAACTGTGACACTGTTTCTAAAGGTTCAGAATTGTTAACAAACAGCTCCCTCGACCGTGCCACTGAGAGACCGGCGACAAGATGGTCCGAGGTTTTAATTGACTTTGCATTCACATGATATTGTTTGCAAAATGACATTACGTTTCCATGGAGACGGCCCTCGGAAGGAGTTGTACACAGGGCTCCAGAGAACCAACAAACATTCTCCACTGTGCCACTAGTTACAACCTGGCCAGAAGTTAAATTGGCGTTACAATTCACATGACATTTTCCTAAATTCTTCTCATTAGGTCTCCATGGGTGGACACGAACCCGGGTCTCAAGAGCTGATCACAACAGCTAGACTGTCAACTGTGGCAATGAGGCTGTGATCTGGTCTGAGTTTATACTCGACTTTACAATTCATATGTCTAAAACGTCATTAGGTTTCCAAGGACAGCTTTCTTGGCAGAACTTGAACCCAGGTCTGACTGCAGCTCACTTCATGAGAAGGAATGTCCGATTCCTTACACAGTGTACCTTTAAACAAGGTTTCTGATAGGCTACTGTTCAACATAGGAAATCACACTAACTAAAAATGTGATAATATAAACTTGATAAACAATACTGATCAATAGAAAACAATTGAATAACTAAATAAACGTACAGCCATCGGTTGTGGCCCCGCTGAGGCACCATTTCCAAGTCCCTGGACCTCAATGCCTCCATTACACCAAAGACATCATGTCATGTTACTTATGGAGGACGAATTGAATTGAACTCTTTTAAATAATCCCTTTCATTAGTTGTTTTCCATATTAATTTCCTTATTGCCTTTTAGCTCACGAACCAACAGTGCCACTGCAAAAGTGCAGGGAGAGAATCTACAGAGATGTAACACGAGCACTAATTTTAGTTTTAGCACACATATTAATAAAGCTATATTTTATTTCCCAAGAAAGAAATCCGAATAAATGTACAATTTGAATGAATTTCAGTCAGCGTGACTAGAAGCCACCTAGTTAGTTGGGTGGGGAGAACTTGAATCCTTTGGGGAAACCAACAAAACATGATAACTCAATCCAAAGGCAGTCCAAACGCCACCTGGGTGGGGCTAAACATAATACACTGAGTCCAAAGATTTCCAAAGATTCTAGAAGGTTTCCCCACCCAACTGACCAATAAGGCCACTAGGTGAATATTGCCCTCAACCCATAGACTGTATAAAATATGGACGTAGTCTCCGTGACGTCACCATAGACTGTATAGAATATGGACGTAGTCTCCGTGACGTCACCCATTGGTTTCTGAAGAGCCGTTGTGAAGCTCAGTGGGCGGCTCCCGGCCGTCGCCATCTTGGCAGTGCCTGACTCCCCGCAACTTCCGGCTAATCCAAAAATGGGCAAAGAGGCGGAGCTATGCTGCAGACAGCTAGCGGCACCACCTGTCACTCAAAGCGGCCACGCCCTTAATTATGTATAACTATGCCTCAATAAAATTAAAACGGGCGAGTTACATAAAAATTCACCCCCGTACAGTTGTCATGAAGGGGGAAATGAGCTATAGAGACCAAAACCGTTTTTTATACCAGGCTGTAAACATGTTTATTTCAGCTGTAAAGTTGGGCATTTTAACATGGGGGTCTATGGGGATTTACTCCCTTTTGGAGTTGGCCTCATGTGGTCATTCAATATACTGCAGTTTTGGGCACTTCCGTGTAGGCTTCATTTTTCAAACCCGGAGTTTGCCCCTTGGTCACTATCCGTAATCGTGATGAATTGTGAGTCTGTTCTTTAGTTTTCTAACAAACAATAATTATAGCAACTTTTATAAAAAAAACAAAAAAACAACTGTTCTATTAATAGTTCTTACTCTTGTGATCAATAACATTGATCTGAAGCTCAATCGTGAGGCTGTTCTGTAAATACTTTTCTAATAAATAATAAATATAGCAACTTCTGATCAACCCATACCAATTTCAGCCTTAAATCAAGCAACTTCCTGCCTAAGTCCCGCCCACTTCCGGTGTAAAGCCCATTCCGGATACGGATACGGATAATTAAGCAGGTTGAACAGATACAGGTAATGGTGTACTCGCTCAAGCCTAGTGCTTAGTAAGGCATATAGTCCTCCCTTTAGATGAGCTCACGCAAGACTTAGCTAATGCTCTCCAACAACCTGAACTAATCATGTATCGCACGTCATTATTAAGTGTTTAGAGAGCATTATCAACACATTGTAAATCATATCTTTATAGATGACCTTGTAAACCATTATCTCAGTCATTTCTAACTGATGACTATTTACTACTACTACCAAGAACTCCTGTCAAGGTCATAGATTCAGGAGTCTGAAAACATCACACACACACCCGGATCTTTTGTTTTATTTAAAACCAAATTTTATTCTTTACATATTTTTTGTTTTAAATGTACAATCAAACCGTGAAGTAAATCATACATAAATTCCTCATAACAGTAATGTACAACTCTAAATAACACTAGTCATAAATAAAACAGAACTGAAGGGGAGGGGGGGGGGAAACATCGAGGTCAGTATGAAACACGGTTAGGCAACACACACACCACGGGCTCGACAACGACAACCGGTCACTCGAACACACAAAAAAAATCAATTAAAAAAAATAATAGACAAGAGCGAATGACGCCTACGTTCCTCACTCTACAACTCGCCCTCTTCGACACGCACTCAAGCTTGCTCGCCGCACTGTTGTCACATAGCAGACCGGTCGTATCCGTCTCGTGTTCAACCTCAACCCTCCACAGAACACAAAATCCTTCATTTATTTTTTTTTTAGTCGACACAGAGTTATAGTTTCTAAGTACTTTTTTTTTGTTATTTTTTCTTTTTTCTTTTGTTATACTGACGCTGGGATGCATCCGGGAGAGGCTGGGAGATGACGGACACGCGCGAGACTGCCCGGCGTTACCATGGAGACGACGCGCGCACGCGCGGAGTGACCAATTCCTGTAAACATGAGTGAGCCTAGAAAGGGGGGGGGGGGG
>OMNR01099202.1:0-10642 GCA_900303205.1 Mora moro
TGGTGTATTGGCCAATCAAGGCACACAGGTTAAACCAGCCACCACCACCACACACATGAGAGAGGAGCGCGCTGACATGCACAAACATCTGCTCTGCCAACAAACATACACAAACTTACAATAAACTGTCTGTGTCTTGGTGTTGGAGGAGCCCAAGAAAAGCCACTTATATACAGTATATACAGTATATACCATACATAAATGAGCTCAGGAGCATGGAAGGACAAGACCCCCCAGAGAGCAGTGACCTCAGCCTGGACAGCAGGCTGTGGGGAGAGGTTTGAAAAGCATTAATTTCAGCTCCAGTTCTAGCATATGCAGACAGAATGTGAATTTAAGGAAGATGAGCCATGTGTTCAAAAACAAACTAGACCTACCTCTGAGCTGGTCGTCAAGCTCAGGGATCTGGGGCTGCACTGGGCCCGCTGACAGGGGTTTTGACAGTTAGGTTATGAAGAAATCAAACCAGAAAAAACAGAACCAATCAAACAAAAAACTGATGCAATCCACCTCCAAAATCACTAGATCAACCTTTTGTTGTATTGTTGTGACACCCATGATAGGAAATGCTGTATAATGTTCATTTCATCACAGCAATAAATAGTTATTCAATAATTTCTTGTTGGTTATTTTTGTTTTTAAAAGTTTGTGGAAAAAAAATGCAATCACCATACAAGTACTTTGCAAAATGTCTTATCATAAAGACCAAAATGCTACTGCTATTGTTTACGTTTGTGGCAGGCGTACTCACGCTAAATACTCTTAGGCTGATTTTGACTAATTATATTGGTAACGGATGTTTTAGTGAAGCCAGGAGAGACGGTTACGATGCTTTGATCACCCAAACCGGTATGGTCCTTTATCACCAGAAGTTCATGTATTCACAATATACCAAACACAACTAAAATGGCTGGGACTCAGGAATGGCATTATCAGTTCACCCTGCACTGTTGGTACTATGGAATTGGCATACATGACATTGAGCCTTGAATTGCACTGATTTCATCCCATTCCAGGAAGGACAAGTCCCTGCTCTGCCACATATAAAACATGCAGAAGAACTGATCCATGAACTAGAACAAGGTTTACAAGTTAACCGTTTGACAGTTAGGTTATGTCACAGGGACAACAACAAAACTGATTGCACAATCCACCTCCACAATTGTCAACATTTTGTTGTTTGCTATCTATAACATCCATAATAAGAAATGATAATGTTCTATAATTAGAAACCCATAATAAGAAATTCTTATGTTTTTCGAAGTATAATGATCTATTTCATGTTATTCAATTCAGTTTTTATATAATTTGTTTTTTTTTGGTGTTTGTAGTAATAATAATAATCATAATTAGCAGCATTTAGCATGTATTTCCTGGAATTTCTAATGCCCAGTTCCACCCTTGAATAACACAGAATAACCAACTCAGCTACCAAGATTTTTCCAAGGTTTTAAAGAGCCTTCAATTGCATTGATTTCATCATTCCTGGAAGAGCAACTCCCAGCTCTGCCACATATAAAACATGCAGAAGAACTGAACTGACAACACTGCAGTGATTCAGACAGGTGGAGGATCTTTTGCATCAGTGGCAGTTGCTTGGGTATGTCAAATAAAGAGATATTTTATAATATCATTTTGCAACAAAGATAGCGTTCTTTTTCATAACATTATGTTTCATTAATTATAAGTAAATTGGCATATGAATTAAATTAATTCATTAATAATTTATTTTAACTTTAAGTGAGCTTTTGAATATGGTTATAAACGAACACTGGTACTTTAAGAAATGGGAGCAATGTGTTTTAATTCTTTTTATCCATTTCTTTTTAGAAATCCCTCTTTTCCAGATGGCACAAATCAGGTTGATATTCGTTTTTATACCAATACCAATGTATTCAAGCATAATTATTAGTCCTGTATTTCTTTTTATTGATTTGCATGACTTGGCCTCTTAGACTTCCTGACTAGGATTCATAAAGTACATCTTATCTTATAAAACAGGATTGGGCATGCTCTCAGTGATGGTGAAAGAAAGTACCTTTCTGGCAGAAAGCCTTCTGTTCAGCAGTGTCTAGTGAAGAACAACATTCCTTGTACTTTGGTGAGTGTGGTGTACTAAATATAGATTTTTAGTATATTTGTATATTTTCTATGCAACATTATTATGTTGAAGTAAACATCTCTAGAAATGCATACATTTTCTGTCACGATACTTTCAGTACTGTCGTCTGTGTAGCAACTCAGTGAGCATGCTTTGTCCATGTAGAGTGATGTACCCAACATCGCTATACTGGGCTCTGGAGGGGGAGAGAGAGCCATGGTTGGGATGCTGGGCTCACTGTACCAGATGGGGGAGCAGGGGCTTCTGGACGCTGCCCTCTACATGAGTGGTGTCTCTGGATCAACATGGTAGGTGCCACCCAGTTTCTATGGAAAACAGCCAGTACTTATTTTTTTCTTTCTTCTCACAGCCAAAAAATCCCTTCATCCTATAATAATTATATTTAAAGGTGCTATGTGTAACAAATGTACTGTACTAAATCATAAAATGACCATGATATGTCATTACAGATTAAGGAAACATGCTAAGTCCAATTACTGGCTTCTCCGACAACAATGCAGCCAGTATGTTCTCTTTTGAAATTTCCAGGTCGAGTCGGAACTGTCTGTGTGTTTACTATTCTCCGAGTTGCCAGACATAGGTGACGCAACATTCGTCCTTCTTTGCCTTTAGCTCTTTTGTCTGTCTGGTCTGCAGGCCAGGCAGGTAACGTTGAATGAAATGGTTCCAGAAGTTGTCTGCCAGTAACAGACTATGTCTCCATCATTGACGACTATGGATCTTGGATTCAGGGTACACCACTCGGGGCAGTGATGCATTGGGCCGCCCCATTTGCAAGCAGTTAGGGGTACCGGGGCACAGTCCGTAGTACTTCTTCCATGACTGATTGGGCTCCCAGGGTCGCTTGGAGACCTTGCTTCAGAGATCGTATTTCCCTTTCCCAACATCCACCGAAGTGTGGAGCGCTTGAAGGGGGGTTGAAGGCGAAGCGGATCTGCTGCTTCGACAGCTGATGCTTGGTACCCTGATCTGACAGTAGTTCGAAGGGTTTCCCCCTCCGTGCGACAAATCTGTGCAGTGCCATTAGGAAGGAGTCAGTAGCTATCGATGAGAGGAGGTTGAGATGCGCCGCCCGGGAAGTCATGCATTTAAATAGAAAGCCCCACCTTTTCTCTCTCCAACAACCCATCGACACCTAGTATGGGCCGAAGCAGTCTACCCCGTTGAGTAGAAGGGCGTTTCCCTTTGATAGCGGCGAACCACTTCCCTGCCATGCAGGAGTCTTTGATGATCAGCTGAGTGATGGGGGTGCTGTGGCTCGGGCACCACAGGATGAATTACCTCTCGAGATGGGAACTATGGCACAGCCATCCTCCTACAAGGATCAGCTGCATGGCACTGTCGAATTTGGGTGCCAGATTCAGTAGGCGGCTACTCAACGGAAGTAGCTTGCCGGACTTCATTTGGGTGATCTCAGGGGCTGCTGAAGGAGTTTCAGATTATCAGCTTCCTGATAATCGGTGGCCGTTGGTGGTGATCCTACTGGCGTGCAGCCAGCTTTGACGAGCTCTTCCAGAAGGTCTGCCAGTGATATGTAGGACTTAGTCGGTTGCTGTGGGTTTGGCGTCCGTAGTAATGAGGAAACGGAGCATGGCCTTTTTCAAATCTTCACTGTTGAGGTGAGTAGCTGAAGGGGTCTCTGGCCACTGGTCTGGTGGTCCACGGGGGAACCAGGGTCCATGGTACCAGCGGCTCTGCGGACCAAGGTCCCCCAGTTTCTTGCGCTGTGTGATGTCGTCAGCTGAGTTGCTAGGCGAAGCCACATAACGCCAGGATTTGTTGTTAGTCAGGTCCAGGATCTCTGCCACCCTGGTGCCCACAAAGACCTTGAACCAGCAAGAGTCTGCGCTCCTTTGGGCTCCTCGTCTGTTTATCTAATTGTTTTGTGTCTTTTGTTGTTGCTTGTTTTTATTTTGATATTTTTTCTCTTGATTTTCAGTATAAGAATACCTCTATTGTTTACTGTTTGTCCAAGTTAACAAATTAGGTAACATATAGTCCAACATTTACACAATTGTCTCTTTTTTTATTGCTTTTCATCATTTGTGTAATTTGTCAGCTATTAATAAGTGAAATTCTCTGAGAATATCTGTACTGGTTGACTGCGCCTGCCTCAGGATGAGACAATTTCGACTTTGAGACCGCTCCCGGGTCATTTCTGACCAATCAGGGCATCTCTTCCCTGTTCTTGCTCTCCTCTGCTCTTCTCTACGTTCTCTCTTTGCATCTGTCAAATCAGCTTTAAATCTACTTGTCATTTTCTTTCTCAATTTGAGACAATTTGTTATATAATACGATGCTTGCAAAAGAAGTGGACAGTTGAAAAGCTAAAGGACTAATGAATGTCTTCTGCTTCCTTACAGGTGCATGGCTTCTCTTTATGAGAAGCCTAATTGGTCGTCAGATATCGAGCACATAAAGACCGTTGTGGAAAGAATTGGGCACGACAGCGTCAGCATAAAGGACAGAGTTTGCCACCTGATCAAATATCATCGACAAAATGAGAATTTCTCACTAACAGATTTATGGGCTGCATTGGTAGTGCCTACGATTGTCAAGAAAGTAGGAAAACCAATATTCAGAATATAATTCTATCGGAAGTATATATTTCTAAATATTTGTATCTTAAAAAACGTTTTTGAAAAAAAAAATGGGTCCATATTTCTCCTCAGATAGACGAATCTACCCTCTCAAACTACCAAGCGGATAATAGCAAGGATCCATATCCCATCTATACAGTCATCGACCAGGACTGCAAATATGGAAATTTGCTATTCGGTAACTGTCAAATATCACCGTCAAGTAAATAAATTGGCATTTGGCAGGTGGTTATGGACGTTTCCCAGTAATGGAAATTGAGACTATGACAAGGGTTCCCAATATCAGACAAAATGTCATTAAGTATCTGTAATTCTGCATTTATTTGATAAATGTATGATAAAGTTAAGTAATGATCTAAGTTTAAAAGCAGTACCATTGCTGTTTGATTATTATTTTAGATCTATATTAACTATATTCAATAAAAATCACAGTTGAATTGGTTCCTAACATGTTTGACTGTACAGAAAGCTTCTTTGAGCTAACCCCCCATGAGGCCGGGTACACTCTAGCTGGAGCCTTTGTGGAAACCTCCAGTCTTGGAAGTATCTTTGACAAGGGCACTCTGACAGAGAAAAAACCTGAAATGGACATGACATATCTTCAAGGTATGGGACAAGAACAAATAGAAACCGCCGTTTGTATCAACTTTATTGTTATTTTAACAGTCTGCCCTTTGCTTAGGTGTTTGTGGAAGTGCTCTTGCTGACAAGGAAGTCATTCTGGAGACTTTGAAAGACTGGCTTGGAAGTATGCCATAAAATACACTACACATATTACCTAACATGCTGTTTGTAACATGTATTATGCAATATATTATGCATGTATTATAAAATATATTTTCTTTTAGATGGGGAAAACATGAGGGCAATAAAGGAACACGAGGGTGTTCGGCTTCTTGAGACTATGGTAGACCTTGAGCTCTGCCAGTACAGCGGCAGTGACTCTGCTCATCTGCTTCAGGCCGCTAACGCGCTGCTTACAGGTGACATTTAAATACAAATCAATACAATTCTTTTTTGCTGATATTGATATACTATGGTTGTTCTTCATTTGAGTTGGGGTTTTCACTGTTTCCAATGGAAAACAGGAAAAAAGGATTTGGACAACCTTGCGATACAAGTCAACGTCGATGTGAAGAGCAGCACAGAACAAAGCGAACAGATTCACACACTCACTTCAGCTATTTGTCAGTCCTTTTTTGAATGGTACAAAGACTTGGAAGAAGGTATGTTAGGGGTGGTACCTGCCTACGTAGCACAAACTGTAACTCACTTTAGTTTTGGAAATAAACTTATTTTTTGTTACAGAGGAATTTGTTGTTTTGGTGAAGGCCCTTGACAAAGTAAAAGAGAAGTCACCAAATAAACCAGTTGAAGGTAATCTATCTATCCATCTATCCATCTATCCATCCATCCATCCATCCATCCATCCATCCATCAATTAATTTTTCCAATATGTGGTGCAGGTGCCAACAATGACAATAATGAAAAACGTTTGAACGCGTTGATCGACAGAGTCAAAAGTAAGTTCTTCTTCTAAATCTTCTTATGATATTACTATAATATTTAATATAAAATATTATTATGATAGTAATACAATAATTTGTTTAGTTTATTGTTTATTTGTCAGGGACCATTCACAATTCCTAATAGCACCACAATTAGCTTAATACAATACAATACATTAAGATGAATGAAATCAATGAAATGAAATTGAAAAGGTAATATAGTAACAGAAGTATTATATCGGTTTTTATAACACATCAAACCCACCCCGCTCCCACTTGAAATAAAAACATAACCAATCAACACAAAGGAAAATACAGATGACTACAACACTGTGCATTCTTAAGCCAGAGCTTCAATAGTGATTTAAAACTGGTGAGATGTGGAGTCTCTGATTTCTGTGGGGGTTGAGTTGATGAATAAGCCAATTGTCCGAAGGCTGTCCTTCTAAAATGAGCCACACAGTCACCTCTCACTGTTCTGATGTTTCTAGTTGTTCTCTGTGCGAGAACAGACATGTTTTTAAGGGAGGTGGGGCAAGATCATTTACAACTTTAAACATCTGAATCTGAAAAACGATAAGATAAGTTAGCAGATCATATTTTTGTATAATACTGCAGTGATGATAGTCCCTCTGGTTCTCATCAAGGGTTTTCAATGATTGTTTAGAAAGGGTATAAATTAATATTATAATATATTATATATATACTGACTGATGACCTTTCTTTAGGAGAGGCGGTGACGTTGGAGAGCCATGATGGGCCGAGGATGATTCTCCAGATGTTAGAACTGAACTGCTGCATCCTCAGAGGAGAGAACTGGACTCATTTGGTTGATGAGTTGAATGCACTTCTCACAGGTACCATCTGCAAATTTCAACTTGAAAATAAATGATAAAACTTTAACTTATATTTTTAGTCTTTAGAAAAACTAACGTAAAACAACTCGTAACAATTTCTGGACAATTCCCGAACTAAATCCAATTTGTGGTAGCAACCTGAGCCTCATCCACAATAGAATTGGGTTACCAGATTGATCATAACTATTTGATTTGTTATGTTGATATCTGTCCATTATATTGCATTTTGCAATCCGAGCAAATGCATGATGTAAATATTTGTTGCAATAGTATGAATTCTCAATTTGGGAAGAAGCAACATGAGGCTAATATTTATTTTCTGAATGCTGCAGGGAAGAAGAGCATGAGCGGTACAGATCTGAGGATCAACCAAGATGAGTGGATCGAAGTAGAACCAAAGTCCAGGAAGAAACTTGCGCTGGGACTCACATTGGACATTTGCAAATCATTCTTCAGTTGGTTTCCCCAATTGAAAATTGGTATGACTCTCCTTTATACACTTACACAAATATTTATATTTATTATATGCTTGAATTGAACACAATAACTCCAATTCCATCAAACTATTGTCTATATTTTTCACAGACATCTGGGACTTCATTGTAAGCCAAATTTTGAAATTGACCATGAGGTTGCTGAACAGCTTCTGGATTTGGGGAACCAATTATAATTACCTCTATAACATCAACGGTAGGCTTCTGGTTTCATGCCGTTCTCTGAAAACAATGTGCACAGCAAACAGTTTTTTTAATTCTGTTAACTAAAGCTAGCCTATATTTGATATCTTTTAGTAATGGTTTGACATATATCCTGTTTTTCTATGTGTTAAGATGAACAGCTTCACGAAATTCTTCTGGATAGTGAAACCAGTCACTTTGAGGATGCTGGTTTGCTGGTCAACTCTCCCTACATGAGTGCACTGAGACCTGAGCGAGAAATAGATCTGATCATCTCCTTTGACTTCAGTGAAGGAAGTCCAATGGAGGTAAAAAGTCTACACCTCAAGAACACAACTCAAATTCCCTCTCAAATAATAGCAAATGGGATGGATAAGATAAAAAACCTGGAGCAGAATTTCCCCCATTTCGCGTAAACTCCCCACATGCAAAAAGAGCATTTCCAAAACGTTGTGTCCCGTCCTGTAGTTTAACCCTGTCCCATTTTGACCCTCCATTCACTTGCATTGAGCAGGCTAAAAACACTAGCCTGATAATCATCCTGAATTTCTATTTTGTTTCACTTTACAATTCTGAATCAAAGAACATTTTAAAAAAAAAGTGGGATTCAGGGGCTGGAACCAGGCAATAAAAACATTTCAAGATCAACTTGTCATTATGATATGCATTTTATATGCATATCATATATATGCATAGTCTGTCTGGGTTTGTTGCATTTCAGAATCTGTTTCTGCTATGTTCGTGTTTGTAGCCTGCTCATTTCAAGTGAAACATTCAAGTGAAACAACATTTAGGCAGTTCACTTTTTGCATGTATTTGATGGTGGGGAAGTGAAATATTGCTTTAACAAGATGACCTCTCCATGTAAAGATTAGATCAGCAGGTCACAAATTATGCTTGCAAGGTTGTAACCTACTGCATTTAGTATCTGTTTTTTGTTGAATTATTCAAGAAGATCATTCAAGAAGAAATATGAACAAATCAATTTGTTTTATTATAATACATCCATATGCAAATCTATCTGTATTACAGCTCAAATGTTTTGCTTTTGTCAAATTGTATTTGATTTATTAATTGTATTTATGTCTTTCATTTCACAGACTGTGACTCAGACAAGCACTATGTGTAAGGATTTGGGCATCTCCTTTCCAGCGATCAATGTCACAAACGAAGACATTACCTCACCAAAGGCTTTCTATGTGTTCAAGGGCTTGAAAACCCCCACTGTAATCCACGTGCCCTTATTCAACGTTGAAAACTGTGGTAGGTTATATTAGAAAGTATGCAGACATGAAACATATTGCACACATGGTGCACAATTCACTAAGTCAGACGTCATTGTATTTTACAAAAATAGAACAGTTTAGTATGTTAAGTATATAACATACAAATGGAAGTTTCTGATCAAATTAATTGAATTCAATTGTTTAATGCGTTCAGGGAGTGAGCTGGATCAGTACAGACACAAGTATAAAACTTTCCAGGGACCTTACAGCCCAGAGATGATCGAGGATCTGGTGAAGAAGGCCGGTGAAAACGTCATAAACAACAAGGAGAACCTGTTGAGAGAGATTGAGTCCATCGTCAAGAAGAAGGGACAAACTGCCATGTGAACAAGCACCACTGCTTTTATTGTTTGCTCTAATTACTTACATTGTTGCCTGGAAATTGAAATATAATAATACATAATATACTGTAAAAGAAATCATTGAATGATGAATTGTAAACATAACATATACATAATCTGATTGAGTTAAGAAAGTAGTCATAGTAGTAGTAGTAGTTCATTTTCTGTGATTTGATATTGTTGTGATTTTATCTTCAGTGCTTAAAATAAGTTTTATCTTCAGTGCTTAAAAATGTTGTTCGTATCTATTGCCAATAAACACAAGCTCAAACACTGATCACCATGACTGAATTAGGAAATATTGGTTCATTTTCCAATTGTGTGTAATTGCTGTTTGGCAAAACACCACAAGAGTACTTCCAAGTGTCTTCTTGGCATCAAGTATGACAAAACACTTGTATTACACAAATGTTGGTATGAAACTTGAAGGAAGAGTTGACGTGTCGCACATATTTGCCACATACTCAACCTGTTCTTTTAAAAAATCACAAGTATAGCCATAGCCACATTTTCTTTGTACTGCACACACAGGTGTGTCTCCCCTAAACCTTAAACCTCGTAGCTACACGCCCGGCTTTCAAAAGGACCTGGAGAAGATGGGCCATGGTCTATCTCTGTGCTGATGTAGGTGGATTACTGATTTACTGGCTCATCTTTCAAGTGTTGAGGAGGAAGGGTTATTTATGCACAGGTTATTAATGCGAATTAGCTGTCACAGGGTGACATCTAATACGTGTACGGTACATTTTATGATGCTTGTGAAGCTGTTAACTGGCCAGGAAAAGGACCATGTGAGGCTTTTATACATTGCATTATGCATAACTTGTGTGAAAGTTATATTTGTATCATAGTGGAAATACCACCTAACCACATTATTATGGAGTGTGTGTGGTTGGTGGCTGGTTTAAGCAGCCTCACCTGGCCTGAGTCAGGCTGATTAGGCTCTGGGGCTGGGTGAGGCTGCACACCTGTGGTGTATTGGCCAATCAAGGCACACAGGTTAAACCAGCCACCACCACCACACACATGAGAGAGGAGCGCGCTGACATGCACAAACATCTGCTCTGCCAACAAACATACACAAACTTACAATAAACTGTCTGTGTCTTGGTGTTGGAGGAGCCCAAGAAAAGCCACTTATATACAGTATATACAGTATATACCATACATAAATGAGCTCAGGAGCATGGAAGGACAAGACCCCCCAGAGAGCAGTGACCTCAGCCTGGACAGCAGGCTGTGAGATGATCG
>OMNR01099210.1:0-22478 GCA_900303205.1 Mora moro
ACTTCTCACGGAAAGCTTTAACCCATGAGGCTAGCCCTGATACTGTAGACATCAAGTCTTTCTTCAACTCATTGTGTCCTGTATTGCAAATAGTTGTGCAGTACATTTCACTATTCTGGACTGGCCAAAATTTTGCTGGTAAATAAACTGGTAAACTCACGTATATAAAAGAAACAAAGATTATGAGAAAGGTGCTTTATTTGTGTAAACGGTACATAGCAACACCCTCAATAAGTTTCAACTGACACATCTACATCATTACAAATACATCTGTAAAAAACTAGATGCAATGTGTTTGCTTTCATGAATGGCTAAGCAAATCAAAGACATTTTACAATCACTAGTATGGAACAGCCTCGCATCTTCATACTTAAAACCTTTTAATGGAGTGAAGATATGTCACTTCAAACGTTTACAGTCCAGCAACCAGCCTTACATTATAAGGTAAAGGCCACAGTAGATTCAAATGACCACACATTTATTACAGCTTACAGATTAAAAATAGTTGTAACCCTTCCTGATATGAGACATAATGGCACAGTAATAACCGCAGAGCATCATATCCTAAGACAATGTTTGGCAAATATTGTTAACAAAAAACAGTGAACGGTTTCTGCCACAATGACTTATCTACACAAAGACAACAAACACCCCCTCTCCTGAAAGCCTTCTTATGGATCAACCTGTGGGCTCAACATGTAGAAACACGAAATAAAGGAATCCAGGGATCCACTGAAGGAATGGACACACGCTCCTAAGGTGCGAGAAGTTAGTGAAAATGACATAGAAGTACATTCATAAAAGCAAAAGCCTCCCACAGATTGTATTTATTTAACCCATATTGTTTTTAAATGATTTCCTTGTAAAGTTCCTTTCCAAAACATTAAAATGTCACAAGCATATCTAATTGTTCTGGAAATGGTGAACTTGGAAGTTCAACATTAGTATTATTAACAAGCTTATTAAGGTGCGTTTAGGTGTGTTGATTTAATATACTTTCTAAGTATTCTGAATTTAGATATGTAATTCAAATTTAACAGCCCTCTCATATAAAGGCCTATATGTAAACCAGAACAAAAACATTACATTTGTAATTAAAATGTTTTTTAAAACTTAGAGATTATTACAGAGATTATGTGTGTTGCAAAAACAACAAGCATGGTTTACTTTGATAATCAACTATAACCTTGGTTAAACACGGATTGGAATCAATCAATGGATGATAATACATTCATCTTTGTTCAGTGTTTCAAAGTGCATACATAAGTTAAAGTAAAGTACTACAAAACACCCCAAATAAATACACCCCCAAAATAAACCTCAGATGAAATAAAAGATAGAAAAAATAACATTTAGGTAATAATCCAAAACACAATACAATGAGGCATTACCTGAACCTGAACAAAATCACCATTCTTCTTGGTTATTTTGGCCTGATTAAATATTTATTCTCCGAAAGAACAAAATAAATAGCAAAGCGTTCCCCTTCTCCATTTGTTTTAAATACTCAAAACGTATTATTTGATATATAACACAACACAATAACACAAGTTATACATTGTCCAATGGCAAAGCCCAGGCAGCTTATTGAAAGCCTTTGGAATTGTCATAAAGAGTTGAGCTGAGCACATTCATAACAGTCACTCTGTGCAGGGTCAGAAGCAAACATTCCCTTATTGTTTTGAGATGAGTTTGGCCATCACCTAATAGTAGCATAAATATATGCTACTATATACTATGGATACTTTGACTGTATGACTGGACCCTTTCGCCCTATAATGGGCTGGTTTATATTGTACATGGAACTCCTTTGTCATTAAACATGTGCTTTGCAAGGAGATTTGTGTCCATAGTTTTATTAGAGAATAATGCACAGCCCTCACAATAAGACTTCAGTATATTTCACCAATAATTTACAATAAAACTTCTTTCCTTTTGGGGGATCATCATATAAAAATAAAAGCACAACTAAAATCCTGAGGCTTTCTTCCTTACTGGCACCAAGTGGATGGCCAGCGCTACATGTTGTAGACTTTGGTGGTGGCTGTAGTGGGGATCATGGCTGCATCGGACGGGGATGTGGCCGACGCTCGCTCCCGTCTCACATATCTCTGCTTCCTCACTTTCACAATAAAGGGGAGCATGATTCAATGTAATGCTACAACACGTAAATCAAAATCACATTATTATTTTTTTTTTAAACATTAAACCTGCACTATGTAACTATTTTTACTGCAGATATTTATTCCATTAAGTAACACAAAGTCTCTCAGGAATAAAACCCACCCATCCACGAATCCATCCAGGGAGTTTTTCTAAATCTTTTATTGTGGTCCACTTTTGACTACCTGAGAATCTGAGATTGTCATCTGTAAATAATATAGCTATAAGCTACTCAAACCACTAATGGGGAAAACTTGGGAGAATCATAGGGCAGGTTTAAATTAACTTTTTTAAATATTGTTGGCCTTTCACTAAGATTTGTCAGCATTTACGTGGTAGATTTAGTAGTATTATGTGTGATATTAAATAGGAATGAAGACCAGACCATCGCTCTCTACTCCCACACTTATCAGAGTCTGACAAATCAGACCGTACCATCCGGAACAAGGGGTGGGGGGAGGATTCATTTTGAATATTGTATTTATGTATTTTGATCCCAAATGGAATTATGGTTATTATTATTCTTCTTCTTCTTCTTATTATTATTATTATCATCATTTTTATTCATTTTAATTTTTTTTGGAAGTGTATTTGCAAGTTATTTTTGTTTTGCTATTTTTACAGCAATCCATGAGGCCTCTGTAAATACTTTCAACTTGCAAAATCAAAAAGAGCTTTGAAACTTCATTCTGGACTTAAGTTTCCTTTTCTTCATACACCAGAACCAGAACAGCTAAGCTCCATTCCTTAAAACCTAGGGTAACACCTTTTCCCCACAGTTTAGTATCAACGTTTATCATCTTCCACCTCAACTTCAAGGTACTTCAACTTAAAATGTCCCTTGGAAAGCTGATGCTGTGACCAACTACAACATTGGTCGTTTGGACGTTTCAACCGATATGTTATGCTATGTTACATTAGCCTCTCATTCTCCATCTGCCAATTGTAACCAGATTGTTGGATTGATTGAATTGGATGAAATGTGGTAGAACACTTACCTGATGAGGAGGGAATCATGACAGCCTAAAGAAACATATCGACACTATTAGTCATGTGTCAACTGAATCATTCATATGTAGAAACGCTTGAGTAAAAGCACTAAACTAAACCACTTCTTACAAACATAATGGGAAATGTATTTCTATAACATGCTACTGCTACTTTCCAAAGTTGATTTTACTCGATCTAAAGAGATGTCTAAACAGTTTATGCATAACCAAGCAATTTGAATAACTAACCATTTGAAATACCACAAAATGGACTTACTGTCTCACTTGGCTGGAATATGCTGAGAGCTGAAAGTCACAAAACAAAGAAAGCAGAGACATTAACAATCAAGACAACAACAACTACCGTACCATGGAGGCTGACTCCTTGTTTCAATACCATTTGATGAAAGGCTCGACGCGACACCAGCACACGGCTCACCCTTGTTGCGTCTGTAGAAGATGTTGGGCAGGCGGTGGGTGCGTTTGAGGTAGAAGAAGGAGGCGACAGACAGGATGAGGAACAAACTGATCAGTAGAGTCCCTAGAAGCAGAGAGGCAGCCACACCCGGCCCTCCTGCTCAGAGACAATTACCATCACATGTATTATTACATGACTTTGTTGTTAACCTCTTTTAACTTCCAAAATGTAGAACCATCACATTTATGATTTGTTTATAGGTTTTTTTAACGATATAACTATTATTGTTTTACAATAACGCAGTATAATAATTACTATTAATGGTACTACTTATTTACATACAAAACAGTCAACAGTCAGACAAAAAAAAGAAAGTGCCTACGTTACACATGATAGTTGACATTGACACAAGCTATACAATATAACAGTCCATAAAATGTGCATGTTATAAAAATAGTCAATGAACTAAAATGTGTAAGTCCTCACCAATTTTGGGAATGACAGTAGTAACTGTTGTGTGATTTTTTCTTTCCACAGTGTAGTCTATAGGTGCATACAAAAAACAAAACAATGTAATTGTCTCCATCTTTTTTTATCTGGTAAAATATATCAAGTCCCACAAATATTTACTCCCTTACTGTAACTGCAAGCTGTTGAATTCTCCAAGTCCACAGCTGTTGGGTCACAATATATGCAAACTGTATTGGTGTTTTCTAGGAAACGTAAGTAGCATCCTAAAGAAGTGGAAAGGCAGAACTTAGAGTATAAATCTTTTGTCTTTTGCACATATAGTACTAGTCTTGTATAGTACTAGTACTACGCAAAAAGTATGACAACCTAGTGACGACCGGTCATGACATCTAGGAAATGAGCCATCATGGTCCTGCTTTACATTATAGCCTGGCCTGTTTGGCAAGTTACATTTTGATCATATAAATCATCAGTGTTGAAGGCAATGTCGTTCGTTCATTCATTCATTCAGGGCTAAATCTGAATAGTTATGATGAAACAAACAAGTTTACCTGGCTCACAATGAGTGTCGTTTGAACATGAACTGTTTACTCTTTGTTTCTCGCCACAGCACTCCAGGGGTTTTTGATGAAGAGCCTATATAAACAGAAATGCATCCTAAAGTTAGCACTACTAAAGGCTCTTGAACAGTTTGGGCCTCCATAAGGACATGCATTACCTTGGTCACAGGTGTCTCGGGGTTTATAAGAAGCACAGTGGCAGCTAAGACCAAAAGAGACGTCAGGGCCATCATCAAACCTTTTAAGAGCAAACATGATTACATTAGCAATGGACTGCACTGCCTCGCCACAGTGGTAAACAGGTGCTAGGCTAGCAACCCAAACACCTGTCATCATGTTACATGATGGCTGCAGTAGAAATGAAATCATTGTAGAATTGAAATTGCGAGCTTAGCTAATAAAATGTCGATGTACACAGGCACTTGCTTTGAAATGCAAACGTGCTATATGAATAATGTCTCCAAATAAATACCTCAAGACGAAGGGCAGCTGTGAGCTTCGTATCAGCACACATAACCTCGAACACAGCGAGCAGGAACACTCAACTTGACACGCAGTTGGGACTCAGTAGCACAACAACCCAAAGCGCTTCCGTTCTGAGTTTCAAAGTAAAAGCGTGACGACCTCTGCCGGCGACTCGATACTATAAATACTATACTATATAAATACTATACTATAATACATCAAACAAAAATCTTTTTATTTCCTGACCCTGATTATTTGACGATATATTGAATGTCTATTATATGTTAATATATGTATAGTTGATATGCTCCGACTGTAACAACCACTCTAATGTGGAGGGTAGTCGGTACCTATGCTGACGTCACGTCCGCTGTGACAGGGCCGTCTGCGGCGCGTCTCCCTGACACCTTAAAGGCGGGATATCTAAACAGTCGTGCTGTCGGTTATTCACCGTCCTTTAAACATATCTTTGTTTTACTGAGCTAGGTAGATATCGAATCCCGTTTTTGTTAGTTGGTTAATTTGAATTTACTATGCTCCCATAAACAAAGTAGCAGTTGGTTAGATTTGGGAACTTCTAACAACTAGTTTAAATGCAGGAGATAGCAGACTACTGCAACACGGTGCACGGTGCACCTTGAGGCTAGCTAGCTAACACATAACCACACCGATGAATCCCAACGTGTGGAACATAAAGGACATCTTGAGTATCCCAGCTGGAAGCAGGTGGGAGTAACACATAACCTCATGTCTTTTTAAAAAACATTTTCAGATGAGTATTTTCTTTGTATGCATACCACCTTCAGTGTGTTTTGTTGATGTACGCACCAGTGGGACCAGGAACACCAGCAGCAATGCAACTACCAGCGGCTACTCAAGTCTAACAGACTCCCAGTTTGTGTTTGGCTCCCAGTTTTGGCCTGAAAGTTCTCAGGGCATGTCTCAGGAGATGAGCTTTCCATCTCGAAATTCTCAACAAAGCTCCCAAGAGGTACATTTATGTCATGGTTTTTGCACAGGTTTATCAAGTTTGGAAAATGGTGTAGCTCCATTCCAAAAAGGTATGAGGGAATGACCCCCTAACCCTGTCTGGACCGCACCAAGTCCCTCAACTCTGTTTGCAGCGACTCACTTCTTTGTTACGATATCACAATTAACTTTGCATACACGCAAACTTTTTTTGGCTTCCTAATTCCCCGTCATCTTCTCTCTCTCCTCACACATGTCCCCTCTACCACTGGTCTTCTTTTGAAGAGGTTTTCAATGCTTGACAGTCACTTATTTGCTGATGAAGCGTTCAGTCATTATTAGAGGCCATTTAACCCTTTACAAGTCAGTCTTATGTGGCTCGCCACATTATGTCACCATATGTCAAAGATTCAGAGGACCATACAATGCAAACAGTGGGCAACATATGTCATGTTTGGCACAACATCTGCTATTGGATACATAAGTAAAATGCTTTATGGTGCTTTACAGCAGCACATTTTAACTGTTGGTGGTATATGGTATACTTTGATGCCATTCAGGGGAGTGAGCAGAATGTGTCAAGTAATTACCACACTAAACCTTTCCTGTTTGGAGGCGAGGGGAAGGGCATAAAACCTCTGAGTATACTTGATAAGTTTGATGAAGACAAGAAAAAGGCAAAAGAGAAAAATGAAAGGTATGTTTTGTGTTGAATATTATTCCATGAATCTTAATGTATGTTGTTTTAGCTGTTTACTCTGTTGAATTTAAAAGGCTTTGAAAAACAAAATCTTGTTGCTTTATCAGTGATATGTTGGTAAAGGAGTCCTTACATTTTCGAGAAACCCTCAACAATGTAAGTGATGCTGCCATTCTTTTATATGCAGCTCCAATGAGCTTTTCATTTTCTAATTGGAAAGTGTTTTTATTTTTTCAGATGCAACAGTCAATCTTGGGCACAGAGAAAAATATAACAGTGTGCAAAACGATCTTAGAGGGATTTGACCAGTTTGCAGTGACACGTAAGAGATTGTAAGGCTTATTTCAAAGGAGTGACTTGTTGGAGATGATTCATGCTTTGGCATAAAATAAGATATTTCCCACTGCCAGTAGATGGTACTCTATAACCAGGGAATTAACTAATTGTGGTTATCTTGCAATGATGGGCATTCATTTTCTAAATATCAATGTCAGTTCAGTTTAACACATTTTTACTCTCTTACAGTGCAGCAAAATCAATCCAGCCTCCGAGATGGTATTACACAGCAGTTTGAGACCATGCTAAAAGAAGTAATCTCTCAGAAACAGATGCTAACAAACATTGAGGGCAAGTTACTGCAGGTGATTATAATTAACTTTTGGTGTTTTTACATTTTTATCTCGTAGTTTGCCAATTGCTGATTCTGATTAATAATGATCAATTGTAGACTGGAGTGGCCACCACAGAACTAGGCTCATACGTGCATGGCTTGGGGAAAAGTCTAGAAGCTCTGAGACAGGAGCACGTAAGAGGAAAAAAACAGTTGGAAGAGGCAATGCAACTGCTCAGCACCTTAGTCCCCAATCACGCAACCAGAAATAGCTGTGGGGGAGTTGTAGACAGTGCAATTCAGACTTCACCAGGACTGATGCAGCTATTTTTCAAAGTGCAGCCGGACAGCCAGCTCATGGGCCAAGTGCCTCCATGTTGTCAGCCTCAATGCACTCAGCAGTCCGACGTATCCTCACATCACCCCAGGGGCAGCTCCATCGTAGAGAATAGAAAACCCTCTCAGAGGGGCCACAGGAGGACAAGGAGGAGACCGCTGCTGATACCGAAGAGGCGGAAGAGCACCATCTGGGATGAAAACAGCCAGCCTCTTATAGAGGCCGTTAAAAAAGAAGATGTTTCATCACCACTCAAGGAGATCTGCAATGAAGCTGCTACAGCCCGCTGCAAAGGAGTTTCTGTGATCCACAGTAATGGGGACCAGAGAGCTAATGGCCAAAAAGCTTTTGTCTCCCCATTCAGCCCCTGGTCTCAAGACAGTAACAGCTCTGTCTGTGTTGCAGGGATTGAGCCCACCATAGAACCAGCTGAGCCAAAAAGAGAAATTCCAGAGAAAGCTAGAGGGCTCTGGCAGTTGTTTGATATACATTGTGATTCAGACTCAATTGTTGTAGAAGAGTGAATCGTGTTTTGAGAAGCACCTGTTCTTTTGGTATAAAACGATGTAAAACTAAATAGGCTCATTCAGACCTGTGTTGTGATCTTTTCGTTATAAGTAGCAATACACTTGTCTACAAATTATTCTGTGTTTAGTGTGATATTTAACATTGAAGAAGTTCATCTTTAGTATTTGTAAATTGTCAGACAATTTCTCGGCAGTTGGTTCCCAGTGTTGTTGTTTTTTTTATTTTCCAACAGCTTTTTAAAAGATTGTATTCTGTAAACTGAAATTTCTGTACAATAAATGAAAACATACTAGATCAACATTTGAGTTAATGAATGGATTGAATGCTTGTTATACTAGAATAGGAGTGTGTGTGTGTATGTATATATATATATATATATCCTATCCCACAGGAGCAGGAGCGCTACCCTCAATAGCAAGTATTTTTAGTGTTCGACTGATTAGCTAGCAAGTATTTCTAAGAATTTTAGATGCATGCAGTATTTATATTATTTGCATTACAGGTTTTTAAATGCATGAAAACTAGTGCATACTCACAAATGTACTAAATATAAAAACGCATTTGTATTTAATTAAGGTATAATGGTTATTCATTATAAACTTGATACGTTTCAATTGCAACTGCAACTTCTCTAATCAGGCACAAATTATGATGAATTTGGTATTTGATGCAAATAATCTATCAAGGTTTTATATGTGCAGATCATTTCAGGGTATATAATTAATGTCTTATAAACAAAAGAAGCTTAAAAAATTGACTCAACATTAACTGTTTGTCTAACAAATCATGAAAGAAACTGCTGAAACTGTGAAACTGATTCTCAACCAATCCCCTCAATATCTGCAATATGCCGACTAGACCAGAGAAGTCTCTGGGCTTACTCCAGATTCAGCTTGTTAGCCATACTAGACCAGAGAAGACTCTGGACGTGCTACAAAGTTGCCATATAGGCATTAAGTGCATTGGTTCATAACCTTTGTTAAACATACAGCCTTTGATCGGAGCTCACTGACTAACTGTGTCTAAGCCTCGCTGACTGAGTCTGCAGGTGGGGACATGAGTCCACGGGGGTTGAGCTTTGCTACCAAGCAGACATCATAGTTATCATGCATCAGAGCATGCCGAGCCACTGCCGTCCACCGGTTCTCCCGCGGGTCCAGCTCCAAGATGTCCTTTGTTATGTCATCATGGCGATCTAGAGATTATTAATGATTGAAACAAGCATTATAGTTACATTAACTTTAAAAGGCACTGCATCTTCCAAGAACGTATGGAGCGTGCATCTAGATATATTTGAGTACCTGCTCCTTTGTAGTAGCCACAGACATAAATCTTGCCCCCCACAACTCCTGCATTGGATGCATTGGTGCGTAGCGAGAGCTGTGGGGAAGGCAGCGGGGGGCCGTCCCTCCAGCGCTCTGCGTCCGGGGTGTAGATCTCCACCGCGTCCAGGCAGCGGCGGGACTGACCTCGGTCCACTCCTTCGCAGCCGATTCCTCCTGTCAGGGGAGATTATGTTCATAAGGAATGCCATCATCTTAATGTAAATAATTATAAATATGATCAAATTCATAAAATAAATAAATGTACTAGGCTTTTTGAGCCATGTTTTATGTTTTGTCACACTTGATATCAAGTCTACATCTTTTTTAGATGGAATTGGTTGAATGAACACCATCTTACCCATGACATAGATTTCTCCATTGAGCACCACTGCACTGCATCTGTATTTTGAATATTTCATGTGGCTTAGCTCTGCCCACTTATTCCATTCCGGATCGTATACCAGAAGACGGTTGCTAAGACGATCCGGTTCATCATCTATCCTGTAAGACTGGAAAATCATAGAAGCGTTTTGCTGCATTCATAGAATCACACATTAATGATTCAGCACAACACAACACTCTGTATTAGCTGAAAAAGCCAATATTTCCACGTTACCTGGGGTGTGCGGCCTCCTATAACATAGAGTCGGTCCTTCAGCGTGACCACGCTGTGGTAGGCCAGGGGCAGGGGCAGGGGAGCTGCACTGCGCCAGGGTCCACCCTGCTTGCACCAGCGCTCCACAGAGTTAGTGATGAGCTGCTCGTTCTTCAGCCTCATCAGACCACCTAGCAGATACACATTGTCCCCCAGTGACCCCAAGGCGAAGGAGTCCCGATATTCTGCTGAGGTCAAGCACTCCCAGCTGCCCTGGGCCTCCACTTTGTACCTGTTTCAGCCAGACAGCCAAGGGCAAAAATGTAACCGATGGATAAATATAACAATTTGTTACAAAACAATGAATTAATATATTAATTAAAGCTGCTGTAGGTAAGATTCGAGAGTTGTAAAGAGAGAGACAGGCAAGATGGATTGCCCGAACCAATCAGGGAGGAGATGCCCTGATTGGTCAGAAATAAGCCAGTGACATAATAGCTCTTAAACCTACAGCACCTTTATTAAATATATGCCAAAAATCTGCTCCTCACCTAAAAATCTCCACAGTCATTTCCTTCTGCCGAGCCATTTTGCGCACCCCAACCTCACCCGCCACTATGATGTCATTTCCTTCAGTTACAACCCCTGCACACACGTATCCCAGAGTGTCTCCATAGCGAGGGGAAGTGATGTAGTAGCTGCGGCCCGTACTTGGGGCGTAGCAAAAGCTGCGGTCAGCGTAGCCGCCATACCGGGATCTAATGCCTCCGCTGTCGTTACCGATGCAGAGCAGCAGCTCTGTTGTCTCCATGCCGTAGCGCAGCCTGAGTTTGCGCGGCGTAGCAGAAGGATGCATCGCCGTGACTGCCAGGGCTTCATTCAGCATCTCTGTGCACTCTGCGTCAGCCAGCAAAGCTGTGTTTCTGCTCATGGCCTTTCTGAGGTAGTCAGCGTTTATCAGTGGCAGGCGGACCTTCCTCAGGAGCTCAGGGAGATGGTGGCTGCGCCCCTCCTCCAGAGGACTGTGTCTGACCCAGCGCAGAACCACATCCAGGATGGTCTCCTCTCTGGAGACGTTGAGGTCATCTGAACTGAGCAGTTTCCCCAGCTGGTGGGCCTCTAGCTCCAGCATCTCCTCACACTGACAGACCTGAACAAAGTTCTGTCGCAGGAAGCGCTGGGCTCGGTCGGCCAAATCCTCCGCACCCAGGTCACGGGCGTAGTAGTACACACCGAGGCAGTTTGAGGCATCCATGTTCTCCGTCATGTGCAGCTGGCAGCGTGCGAACACATCATCCATCTGTAGGAGGAAGGCAGCAATGGAGACCTCTTGGACGTTGGCGTTGCTGAGTGGCAGATCCGAGGTGTACATGTAGTTCAGGAGCAGTGCCAGGCTTTCTGCGTTGGTGTCTCGGAGGAATATGTCTCTGGTGTTACACTCTCGCAGGCCGCAGGTGAACATGACACGGAAGTAGGGGCTGAAGGCCGATAACACAATGCGGTGGCAGGGGAAGCTGATGCCTTCAGCCACCAGCACCACATCTGTCAGATTCTCTGTCTCCCTCATCTTCCGTAGCTGGTTGAGAAGTGCCACGCTGTGTTTGGCTCTTGGATCCATGCTGTTTCACTTTGTATAGAAAATTATTCAATTTGTTCGAAAAAACAAAAAACAAAAACAAAAAAAAAGATTAGTCTTAAAGGGTTGACGCTCAACTAGTGAAGTCCTTGTCTCTGAAAAAGAGACATGGTGGCAATCAATTATTGTAAAAAAGCTGAGCAAATTTCAAATAACAAATTACAAACAACAAATAAAGTTGTATTAAAATAAACAAACTATTCAGTGATATATTGCTGAAGAACTAGCTACACTTTGTTTTGACATCCAAGCATGTTTTTCTATTGCATGATGCAATATACCTGTCACTATTAAATCATTTGAAATGACTGAGTGAATGATATGGTTACCAAGACACATTATGTTGGACACAACTATAAAAACGAATTACATGTATTGTTTGTGCTGCATATGTAGAAAAACAACATATCAAGATGTGGCACAGTAGTCTATAGAGCAGCTTTCTCTATCATAATTGTCTTGAGTTGTCTTACCAAAATCATCAACTTCACTGCTCTCACGATAATCCAGCTGTTATCTTTGTCTGAAAAAGACCAGAAAGCGTTCATGTTGTTGTTTTTGCTTCAGACTACATGTGTTGTTGTTGTTGAACGCATGTAAAGGGCTAAGCGATTGCCAGAGACAAAGCTATTTGCCCTCCCCTAGCTCCCTTGGCCCTCTGAGTAACTGACCCAAAAATAGACTCATGTACTCACAGCAAGTGGGTCAGAAGGGCTCGGATGATGGCCATGACATTCCATTTTATTGACATGTATCTATGGATATAAACCACAGCAGAAAACGAATAGTTACGTATGCATTACTATTATCCACTTTTTATCAGTGACATTGCAGTCAATAAGTACCATAATGTGCTCCACCATGGACACCCCTGTCACATGCAAGAAGCTGCTGAATGGCTGACATGAAACCTCCCAGCCCCAGATTTAACGACTGGCATCTCTTAAAGGCCCAGTCACAAATGTGTTCACAGATCATGAAGAAAAATGGAAAACTAACTCAGACCTAACACAAGCATTTGGTAATTGCCTTTATTCTTGATAAGTAAACGTCCCTTGCTTATTGCTATTTATAGATAATCTATCACCAGGAACAGTAGACATTTGGAAAGACAGGAACTAAGTGCATACACTTAGTTCCTGTCTTTCTAAATGTCTACTGTAATTTTCTCCCAGGAGAAAATACAATGATATTTTCCATGTCTGCTAGTGTTTTCTTGCCCTGGTAATAGATGACAGGATGTGAGCGATTTGGTTTTATTTTAAACTAGAAAGTCATGGTTCATTAGAATCACTTCTGCAAGTCTAAGGGAAAATTCACCTCAGATTATGGTTTTGTGTACACTGACCTAACTCATTAGGCATTTAGTCATTAAACACCTTTTAACCATGATGTCCCCTCAGATCTCCCAGTTAACCATTACATATAATAATAATTATATAAAACTGGCATTGCGACAGTGGTTGTGCTGAATCTGTGAGGCAGAGGCAGTGTTGGACGAGGGGTTGACATGTGCTGCATGTCATTTCATCAAACGTGTTAGCAGTTTAAGTCGTTGGAATATAACTGATAAATTCAGAAAAGTAAAAAGTTTGACACCTTTTGAAGAGTCGTGGGCAGAATATAAGCCATGGCCACTAAAAGTAGGGCTGGGATATACAGAGTGGAGAGAGATGTGCTGGACGAGCAGACACTGGAAGAGATCGCTCAGAGGAAGATTTACTCTGACACCCATCCAAAGCTAACTGAACGCCTCAAACATTCACTAAGGTAAGATCAGAAGAAGAATGGGAAACAGTGTATAGGATTGACTTTGCAGTTTGATGCCCTTTATTCTCCATATAAGTGGATGGAGGTTGACTGAGAGAATCTGGATTGATAATAGTGCAATTAAACCTACACTATGTCAGTTTTTAACCACATCACTTTTGTTCAAAATTAGTCATAGATTTTGAAAGAAAAAAAAACACTGGCTTGATTGAGCCATGGATGGGTGGGTTTTTATTCTTTAGACATTCATGATTTCACCAAGTTTTGAAGAAAAGGGAAGCCTTAAAGTGGAAAGGTTAGTCTGTGCATTGTGAATCACAGGGATATGCCATTTATGAAATGCTTCTGTTAGACATTCAAATAATAGAGACCACTCATGTCGCTTTATAAACCTCTCATCATTCCCAGGTGTACAGTACCCCAACTGAAGCAGTGCATAGTGCACAGCCTGCCTGTGCTGTACTGGCTGCCGAGGTACTCCATCTGGGACTACGGCATGCCAGACCTCATCTCCGGCATCAGTGTAGGCATTATGCACCTACCACAAGGTATGCAGTGCAAGGAATGCACTGGTGCCATTCATCCTTACTGTCACACCACAAACCACGTCATTCAATAATTTAAGGCTCTCCATGCATAATTCATGTCTACAATATAAGCTATTTTACTTTGCATTGAAACCTTTGTAAATGTAGTTCTTTACTGTCTTTTGAAAGGCATGGCCTATGCACTCTTGGCCTCTTTACCTCCCGTTTTTGGGCTCTACACATCCCTCTACCCAGCGTTGGTCTACTTCGTCTTTGGCACCTCTCGTCATATTTCCATTGGTAAATTGATATGTTTATTATGTTATTAAATATAAGAGTTAACCAGAGAGACATGGGGCAGGTGTGCAACTGATGACACAAAGACACTCTGGTAAGCCACTCTGGTAGACAGGTGAGATAGTGGATACTATATTAAAAAAAAAGTCGTTAGTCGTTTAGCTTTTTATCCAAAGTGACTTCAGAAACAAGTCATTAAGAAGCAGGACGGGGTTAGACAGTGAATTCAGATACATGTCATTAAGGAGCAGGATGGTGTTAGTCCTACAGGTACACTGTGGACATTGGGGATTGAACCAGGTACCTTTTGGTTGGAAGTTGAACATTCTACAATAAAAAAAACCTCTACAATATCCTGCCACAAGTGCAACAACAACAACCATGGCCCATGTAACACGGCAACTCTTGATTCATTGCTCTGGTGTTCTTCAGGCACATTTGCCGTGCTCAGCATCATGGTGGGGGGTGTTACAGAGAGACTAGCCCCAGACGGTGACTTCCCCACAGTGAATGGGAGTAACCTCACTGGTGGACAGGTGGATGTACACGCTAGGGACTTGTACAGGGTACAGGTTGCTGCAGCCACCACCGTCCTTGGAGGACTCATCCAGGTATCTATGCTTGTATGGAACATGGAATTGTGATGTACTTATCACCATTACTACTGGCTGCCATGAGCTGTCTGTCCATAGGTGGTACTGGGCCTGGTGAAGTTTGGATTTGTGGGCACCTACCTGTCTGAGCCATTGGTGCGCGCATACACAACAGCTGCTGCTGCTCATGCAGTGGTGGCACAGTTAAAGTATATGTTTGGTGTGTCTCCCAAGCGCTTCAGTGGCTCTCTTTCACTGGTGTATGTGAGTGTTGTCAATTTACTATTGGTTACAAAAATGCTACATTTATATTTTAAAACCACGACTTTTAAATGCCCTTAAAGATGTCACATCAGTACACTTTGTTCACTCTGACCGAGCTTGTATTTTCTGCAGCTCACAACTATTTATTTTATGGATGTGTATGCTTATGTGTGATCATCCTCTCTCTGTACTATTTTCAGACCTTGGGGAATGTTTGCTCCTTGCTTTCTGAGACCCATCTTCCAACACTGCTGGTCAGTGCGGTGTCCATGGCCTTTCTCATTGCTGCCAAGGAGCTCAACTCCTACCTCTCACCAAAGCTCCCAGTGCCCATCCCAGTGGAACTCATAATGGTTAGTGGAGTTCTTAGGGTTAAATCCATGGCCTGACACTATGTTAATGGTGTTGTGTTTCCATGCTGCAATGGAAACACAAGCTTGAAAATGCTGAGCAGTGGCATTATGGCAGCGTGTATTGTGCAAAACACAGCAAAACAGACACATTGTAGCTAATGATTATGTTTGCCAGTGTGCTCTGACCAACTATTTCTCAATCCATTGGAGTTTAATGATTGAATTTTAGGGTAAAAGTTTGTTTTGGTGGACCAGTGTATTAGTGGCTGTTTTTTCTGTAATTAGATAGTGGCAGCGACATTGATATCATCATTTACCCATTTGAACAGCAACTACACCATCTCAGTTGTAGGGGAAATTCCCAGTGGGTAAGAAGTTTGTTCTGTCAAACATTGGTTGGACATGGTTGTTAGGATTCTTACTTGGCAACAAAAATACGTCAACATTTTCTCTGAATGCCTCCCAGTCTGAGTCCACCCAGCCTACCGAACGTCAACGTATTTGGAGAAGTAATTGGCGATGCGTTTGCCCTGGCCATCGTGGGATACGCCGTATCCATCTCACTTGGGAAAACATTTGCACTAAAACACGGCTACAAGGTGGACAGCAACCAGGTGATCTAAAATCACAACTACATTACCGACGATGACTAGCATAGTCACATGTCTAGGTACTTTATTCTCTTACTGTGTGTCCATTCCAGGAGCTGGTGGCACTGGGTCTGAGTAATGCGGTAGGAGGCTTCTTTCAGTGCTACTCGGTATGTTCCTCCATGTCCCGCAGTCTCATCCAGGAGAGCACTGGAGGGAAGACACAGGTGAGGGCTGTCCAGCAACCCCTGAGATAAGCCGTGGTTATATTTGTGGGTGTGTAACTGATGGTTCTCCACAAACCGCCGACTCTAGGATTGGAAGGCGAACACTGTAACTCCTAAGCTACATGACTGCAGCCATTTAGGTCGGTAAATTACTATAGCACTCTTAAGGGTTTAGGAGTGAGGTCTAGAATAGAGGACCCATGTGAATTCTGTTATAAGTGCACAAATGATTGCTTGTTGAGGAGACAGAACTATAGGCCGTACACAAATCTCTGCTATTTAGTGTTCTCATGGAAATTGCATTATGTCGACATGTGAAGGCCTATGCAAGGCCTCAAAACCTGAATCAAAACCTAAAAAATATGCAAAAGACAAACTTGATTGCCAAATGCCAATTTTATATTATACATGTATGACATCACATGTTTTTTTCAGATGGCAGGAATTGTCTCGGCAGTAATAGTTTTGGTTACAATACTGAAGCTGGGTCCACTGTTCCAGGAGCTTCCCAAGGTGCGGTTCATCTTTTACTGTACTGTTAAAATGCTGCCACTGTTGTGCCTTGCTAATAATACGCAAACATCTGGCTGTTTTGTATTGTTTTTGGCAGGCTGTACTTGCGGCTATTGTCTTTGTGAATCTGAAGGGGATGTTCAAGCAGTACTCTGATATCCCTCAACTGTGGAGGACCAACAAAATCGACCTGGTGCGTGAACACATTAATCATTTAAAAAAATCCAGTAACAGTCACATGAGCCATGAATCTGATTGATTTAAAGTGTTTATTGTTGTCCTGCTCCAGGCGGTGTGGTTGGTGACATGGGTCTCTACTCTACTGTTTAATCTGGACCTCGGTCTGGCAGCATCCATTGTCTTTGCTCTGCTCACTGTCATCTTCAGGACCCAGCTGTGAGTTAACAAATGTAGCCAGTCTGGTTGAGAGTCTGGTTGATCCAAGGTACTCACACAGAATGTACAGTTAAAAAACAGCATGGGGACATTTAACAATCATTATATCTGTGCTTTGAACCAACACAATTATTTTCTATTCCTAGCCCATCCATAACATTTCCCAACATATACCAAATAAGCACCCAGTCTTAGTCCCTCCAAGACGCTCTGGTATATTCTTCACTCAGCTTGAATCAAGAATATTAAGTTAACAAAGAAGTATGAGGTTCAGTAAATGGTAAAATGTTCTAAAACTGCAATGTGTCCTATCAGGCCAACATACTCTGTTGTGGGACAGATTCCGGGCACTGAGCTTTACGAGGACATAGAGACTCACAGAGAGGTGAAGTGTTACTCTACGTATTCTTTGGAAGAGTTTGCAGAGTTTTCTCTTTTGATGGTTAGGGTTGGCCATCTTATATGAGACTGTGAACTCCTTTGAGACTCTAACTGTGATAAACAGTTACAGAAATAAACATGACTGAACTTGACTTGTATGTGTGTCTGTGTGCACGTGTGTGTGTGTGTGTGTGTGTGTGTGTGTGTGTGTGTGTGTGTGTGTGTGTGCACGCGCACATTTGCATGTGTGTGTGTTTGTTTGTTTGTGTGTGTGTCCATGACTACACCACTTTGTGATGAGATGCTGCATGTAGACCTGCAAGGTAATGACAGAGAGAGAGAAACACTGACTTCCTTGGAAAGCCGTGAAGCTGCTATATGTTTATTTTGCAGGTGAGGGAAATCCCAGGAATTACAATTTTCCGTTCCTCTGCCACGGTGTACTTCGCCAACGCTGATCTTTACCTCGAGGCCCTGAAAGAAAAGGTGAATTCTCACGACTACATCAAAATACACAAATATGATGAGCTGATTGAACATTTACACTATGTGTTCAGAGTGGACTGGACATCAGCAAAATGATTATTTATAAGAGAAGAGAGGAGGCAAAACAGAGACGTCGAGAGAGGAGGGCTGAGAGACGGGCAAGGAGGCAGGCCAAGAGAGAGGTACAGCGATAATCACAACAGATGCATAATACTAGTATCATAAGTAGTATTATATTCATTATTACACCGTGATTAAAGGTAATCCAAGGGGTGGATTCTCTCTTGGCAGAAGCGAGCACAGAGAGCGAGGCAAGCAGCAACGTCTGAGACGGTGTTCTCCGTGGAGGGCGAGGAGGCGGCCCACTGGGCGGATCCATCCACTGATGAGGAGGCAGCGCACGGCGGGCACCGCCTGGGCCCTGATGGCAGTGGGAACGGAACCGTGTTCGTGATCCCGGACACCCCGCGGAACGCAGATGACCAGTGCAGGTGGGAGTACCTGAAGGGCGGGGCCCCGGACTGTGCCAGCATGGGCTCTGTGTCCTCACTGCAGGGCGGGGGCTCCAGCAGCGAGGACACCCTGAGCCGCGACCTGGAGCGCGTCTCACTGGGCTCACTGGGGAAGTGGACCTGGGATGTCCACTCCATCATCCTGGACCTGACCACAGCCAACTTCATCGACACGGTGGCCATCAAGACTCTGAGGAATGTGAGTTATTCAGATGCTCATGTGTTTCTATTCTCATGTGTGTTTCTATTCTGATGTTCATGAAGGAGGGACGATGCTGATAGGGAGACCAAGTTAGAGGATTATGGGATAATTTTACTCTTTACTGAGTGGTAAAATATATATTGTAATAATACGATATAAATAATAACAGCATTAGTTTGTGAAACAAGGGATTGATTCGACTTTTGTGTTGGCAGATTTTCAAGGATTTCGGTGAGATCTCTGTGGATGTCTACATGGCTGGGTGTCAAGGTACTATAATGATTGTTGGGCTGTTAGGTTCGATTGTTATCTCAGGAACTGATTCAACACACTGGTAGTGCTGCAACAAATAGTTACTTTATTTCTCAATGAATCTATCCTTTTTTCCAATTAACCATTCAGTATAAAAAATGTAAATAATGTCATAATCCCAGAGCCCATAATAATGATCTCTTCAATTAGCTTGCGTAGTAGTATTCAGTTTGTAACCTGAAACACAATCAAATATTAGCGTTTTTAGTTAAAGGAAACCAAACCCCTCTGTCCCTGCCATAGACTGTATAAAATATGGACGTAGTCTCCGTGACGTCACCCATTGGTTTCTGAAGAGCCGTTGTGAAGCTCAGTGGGCGGCTCCCGGCCGGCGCCATCTTGGCAGTGCCTGACTTCCCCGCAACTTCCAGCTAATCCAAAAATGGGAAAAGAGGTGGAGCTGAGGCGGGCCCTATGCTGCAGACAGCTAGTGGCTAGCGGCACCACCTGTCACTCAAAGCGGCCCTGCCCTTAATTATGCATAACTGTAAGCCTCAATAAAATTTAAACGAGTTATATAAAAATTCACCCCCCGTACAGTTGTCATGAAGGGGGAAATGAGCTGGGACCAAAACCGTTTTTTGTACCAAATAAACATGTTTATTTCAGCTGTAAAGTTGGGCATTTTAACATGGGGGTCTCTTTTGGAGCCAGCCTCAAGTGGCCATTCAAGATACTGCAGTTTTGGGCACTTCCATGTAGGCTTCATTTTTCAGACCCGGAGTTTGCCTCTTGGTCCCTGCCACTATACATTTTTTTCAAATGTGTTCTCACTGACTTCTGGGAGACACTTTTTTTACATTTAGGGGCAGGACTATACTGCTGTTCAGGCTTTCGCTGTCTCCACTCGCTCAGATTTGGGTGGAGCCAGAATGTGTGATTGACGTTATCTGGTAACCCCAAACTACCAATAACAGGTAACTCATGCAATAGCATGCGTTCAACCTATAGAGGGCATCTTATCCTACGTTTTGAAAAAAATCACCCTTACTAAATTTTAAAGGTGCAGTGTGTAGAATTTTGTGGCATCTAGCGGAATGGACTTCATAAGTGGGTTTTAATGACTGTATAATCCCATGAAAATATGAATCATTGTGTTTTCGTTACCTTAGAATGAGCTCTTTATGTCTACATACATGTCTACATAGTCCTCTTCCAAGGAGCCCGCCATGTTGCACCACCACACCTTTTTAATTTGTATCCTGTACCCTGCTAACACTTTCTTGCTATCAGACTAAACACCTAGAATAAAATAGATTTTTAGCATTACTTTGCTAGTGTTGTATTACCATGCCAAGCAGCTAACATTGGCTTACATTAGCAATAAAAATAACTTGTAACCTATGACCTATAGTTTTAAAGACAGATAACTAAATACAATTTATAAATCTATCAAGGAACCTCATCACTTGACACTTGGCTACTCAATGCTGTCATAGACGACATCATTTTGGAAGTACCTACTGGCACCTTACAGGCCAGTACAGGCCAGTACAGGCCAGTACAGGCCAGTACAGGCCACCGTAGCTCCTCCTACGTCGTTTCAAGGAGGGGGGAGGTATTCAGTTGGTTGCAATCTGCAACCTCACCGCTAGATGCCACTAAATCCTAAATCCTCCACACAAACGAGGGCCTACCGTGGGAATGAAGTATGATGAATGTCAAAACAATGAACTGTATTGATCATTGTAACAATGTGTAAGATTTACTACTATATTTACTATTATTTTTTTATATATAGTAAAATGATCTAGATATATCTGAATTACATGTTGATAGCTACAAGTAGCAACAATCCCATGAATTCAATTTCACCCTTATATATAAGGGTGAAATATATACCTTATATATTGTGTTTACTTTACTGGTAGTTACACCAGGGGGCGTGCTAGCCCTGTGTAGAGGAGTATAAAATGACACTGGCGTACCCTACCACACGGCTCTTTTGTGCCCTTGCTCTGTGCCCTTGCTTTATGTGTTCACTTGACTTGACTTGTTAAGGGGACACATTAATCCACCACGTGTCGGGCGCTAGGTCGGGTGTTATGTTCTCGAGCATGGCAAGTTTAAAACACACACAAAATCACCCACAGCTTAAAACATTCTGTTTTTTTTGGGCTGTACTACAAATCTATTGTTGACGCGTTAGCAGAGCTAACTACATGCCCAGAACCTTCAGTTGCAAAAATACCTCATGCATGAAACAAATGACAAAAAGAGGGGTAAAACCAGGATTAATATTGGCAAATTTGAGAGGTGGAGAGGAGTGAGTGTTGGCTGACTGTAGCGTGTTGGCTGAGGCTACTGGTTGTTATTGAGTGACTGCTGGCAACCACAGCAAGTGGGAGGGGCCACGTTAAGACAAAACAACGGTTGCAGTGTTGTTTTTAAAATTCTGCGCAAATCTTACACATTGTCCCTTTAAAGACAACACAGATATGCATTCATTGATTGGGAAAATAAACAAAAACGACAAATGATAATACGACAATACACAATCAATTTACCTAACGTATAATGGCCATTCAATTCCTCTTCGATTGTAACCCAAATAGTTCTGTTCATTCCAATCACTATAAATCCAAACTAAAATAGCCCGTCTAAGGATGTTTAGAAAATGTTTGTAAAGAAATATTAAGAGAAAAGAAGAGAAGTCAGAAGCTGTAGGCAGCATACTTTACTGATTCAAAGCTGGAGCCTCAAGGTTACCCAGCGTCAGCTGTCGGTACAACTTCCCATTATCGATTCTCAGGACTTATTAAAGCCTCGTTCTTGACATTAACAATGGAATATACACATATATCACATTTATCACAGAACACACATACAGATCATAGAAAGTTATTTATTGGTCTCTCGTTTGATACTGCATTATGTTTATTATACTGGATATTGGATAATGTAGCAGTGTCACACATTGAAGTGGACATTTGGACAAGGATCAATCCATAGTATATAACAATGTTAATGTTAATGATAATGATAATGTTTTAGGGTTTGGTTTTCTTTGAAGCAGCTGTAGGTACACTGAGAGAGAGAGAGAGAGAGAGAGAGAGAGAGGGAGAGAGAGAGAGAGAGAGAGAGAGAGAGAGAGAGAGAGAGAGAGAGAGAGAGAGAGAGAGAGAAAGAGAGAGAGAGAGAGAGAGAGAGTGGGAGAGAGAGAGAGACAACCACAGTGTGTGGTTAGAGAGAGAGTGAGTCAGAAAGAGAGCAAGTGAGCGAGAGAGAAAAAAACATGCACACGAGAGAGAGAGAGAGAGAGAGAGCCAGAGCTCCCAGCAGATCCCTG
>OMNR01099213.1:22036-33809 GCA_900303205.1 Mora moro
CCCTCCTACACCCCCATACAGCCGCTACACCCCCAACCGCTTGACCAAAATAGGGCATTAAGATTGATGGGGTAATAGTACTACAACTGGGTTGTTGTTGTTTTTTTATCTTCAAAGAATGTTATTCGATTTTTTTCCCTTTCGACATACATTATCAGATGTTAAACACATGTAGGCCTATACATACAGCATAATAAGTGAGAGATATATATAATATTGTGTTAGGCCTATGTTTAAAGGCATATATATCCTACAGCTCCATATACTGACATTATTTTTGATTAATACAAAACGAATATTTTAATGTTACTAAACATGGGATTCACATGGGAGGATCTTGTTGATTGATCTAACCTGGAATAGAAGCCATGCATATCTACCAGTTACATTTCGCAATTCAGCAGACTTTTATTCAAAGCAACTCACTGGCTGAGAACAAGCAAACCAAGTGGTGTAAGTTCCAACCAAGTTCCTAAAAAACAGAAGCGATAACAATCAGAAAGACACGTTTTTGGGGGCCATAGTAGGTATATCTCAGATACAGAGATAGTACAACCAAGTGCTTTTCTAAGAGCAAGAACAGAGAGAGAGAACAATAAAGTGCACCACCCATTGATTAGATGTTCTTGGAAGAGGTGGGTCCTCAGATGTTCTTTGAAGATAGGGGTAGTGGACCCTCGTGACGCGGGTCGGTGCAGATCCAGAGACCGGCCTGAACGTCAGCATCAGGGACTGGATGTGGATTGCATCTGAATAAGGAGGCAGTGGAGTGAGATGTACAGTGGTATGACATGGGCACGCTTGGGTTGGTTGAAACCCATGCAAAACGAAGCTGTTACTGAATCCTGTGCAGAGCTTTACAATAATAATAATTAATTGTATTTGTATTGCACTTTTCAAAACACCCAAAGTGCTTTACATAGCGAGGGATATGACACCTCTTCCACTACCAGGGTGTAGCACCCGCCTGGGGGACACACGGCAGCCAGTATGCCCCCGAACACTCGCCGCACACCGGCTCTCACAGTGGAGAGGTGAGGAATGAAACAATCCAATTACAAACCAGGGGATGATTAGGTGGCCATGTTGGTACAAGAGCCATGTTGGGAATTTTGACCAGGACACAAGGGTTAGCACACTACTCTAGTGTAAAGCATTGCTGTATAGTCCAGCCGTGAGATAGCGACCAAAGCCTGGATAAAGAGCTGGACAGGGTGTTCTGTCAAGAACCACCATCTAATCTTTCAAAAGCAATGAACACAAGGACGATGGCCAAGATATAAAGTAGAGCACAATAGCAGTATAGGAGGCCTCACAGGGGGGCGAAACCACATGACTATGGAGCAGGTTTCAAAGTTCACTATTAATCCCCCCACCCCTCCATTTGACCGTATACCTCACAGTGTACATGTTGTTCTGAGATAGAATGGGAGAACGGACGGTTGGTGCATCCATCGCAGGAGCTGGTCAAGAGCTGGTGTGAAGGCCATGTCTTTCCTGCATTGTATGGGAAGTCTTTAAGCAGCCGGTACAAGACAGCGACTAATCCAACAAGAGGGCCGTGGTATAGCGAGTTAGTGTTAAGCCTGTTTCAGGGTTGTCTCTCTGGGAATGGACTAGCTGTTACCCAATTCAATAGCTACAATCTAGGTAAGGGGTTGGGAACCTTTTCAGTCGGCAGAGCCATACTTGAAAATGTTTTTAGAAGAGCCAAGGAAAAGTTTACATAATAATAATTGAACCTTTTTGGGAAGATATTCATTCATTGCAAATTAGACATGACTTAAATTTAGACTGGAAATAATTATGCTTTGTCACATTCCCTTTTCTGGCAGTTCCTTATCTACTTTGATTGTAGATTATGATATTATGGTAAATAGGTGTTTTGTGTGTTAAAATATAGCTTTGTGTCACAGAACAACAAAACTTACAATATTTTGTGTAAAATGTAATTCCATTTTGGTAATAGAATCAATTTTCAGCCTTGCTGGTCAGCCATCACTGAAAGTAAGGCTCTCGAACGGATCTTCTTTCCTTTAGCGCCCCCTCACGGTTCACTTTGGCAGTACATCGGCTGACAAGCTAGAACAGCCAATAAGAAGCTAGAAATATGTTTGATTAATGTTCGTCCGATCCTGGCCTTTGCTGCGTCGCTCTTTCAGCACAAAACATTTGACTCAAAACGGAGAATATTCCCTGCATGTAATGTGATAAATGACAGAACCCTATGACGTTCAGAATTATAAAAACAACCACCCCCCCCCTCCATCCCGCGAACGACCACTGGGGGGCGGTACAGACCCCGCTGAGAAACCCTACTGGAGAACCATGGGTTCCTAATCCGAGATGTAGGCAATTCAACCTCAGAGACAGCCCATATATCTCCTAGAAGCCAGGTTATCACTTCAACTGATTCTGATTTTGTATTATTATTTTTTTGTGTTTGGTTTCCCATTAAGATAACATAAATCAATGGCTGTGTTTCTGGAAAAAGGTATTCACTTGTGGACATTTAATAGTTATATATGCCTGTAGACTTGCTGCGTTCTGAATATCGACGACACGACAGCAGTATATGTTGTTCGAAATTACGGAAATTAAATTGTTCAGGTTACGTTTATTCTTTGAAAACAACTAAAATTATGATTCCAGCCTATCTGTGCACTAGGGGACGCTGGCGCGCACAGGTGTCCATAATAAAGGCCTTTCAATTAGAATGAAGCTTACTATGAATCAATAATATAAATAGTACAATATATAATAATCATTCAGCCAATTAACTTAAGAAATGAATGCAGTAGAAGTATTCCAATTACAATTGGTGTATTTGGACATTCATAGGCAGTAATATAGCAGACACGTTATAATACAACCATAATTCTATATACGACAATCAATGGTCTTGCAATAATCAATCTTTTTCAAGATTTTGAATCTTGAAGATGAAGATCAATAAGTTAAAAGTCTTGAGTCCTGAGTAATAATTTGTATGTATCCAATAATACACCATAACATAAAACATGGGACATATTATTCTTTCGGAAAACTGTAGCTCATACTCTGTGTGTATGTATATGTGTATGTGTATGTGTGTGTGTATGTGTGCGTGTATATATATATATATATATATATGTATATATCTCACAAATGCAAGTTAATCAAGGACTAGAAGGCTTCAAGGGTTACCTTGAAGGGTACCGGAACAGAGCTGCCCTCTGTTGGACAATTGATGAATTAGCATTAACATTGAGGGTCATGTTGTTTGATAATTGAAAAATAAATCAATAAAGTAAATTTTGTGTTTCAAATTTCAAGTCATAATTTCCAGCCCTTAGTTAGTGAGGACTAGCTATGCCTTACTAAGCATTTATAAATTACATGTAAGGCTGGATTGATCAATTCAAGTAGAAAGTATTAGTTAAGTCTTTTGTGTGAGCTCATCTAAAGTGAGGACTATATGCCTTACTAAGCATTCATAAATTACATTTAAAGGCTGTAAATGCCTCAAGTACCATTGCAGTAAGGCATAGTCTTCACTTTACATGAGCTCACACCAAAGACTTGAGTAATGGTTTATAACTACCTGAACTAATCATGAATTGCAGCATTATTAAGTGTTTATAAAGCATTATTAACAGTTTGTAAATCAACTTTATAAATTATCTTACGAACCATTTTCACAAACCACTCATTATCTTAATTCATAACTGATTATGAATTGCTAACTAGAGTATTCATGTAATAACTCATAAATGCTGAATTCACAATTTACTACTTTATTAATGCTTCAAAGTTGCAGTTATTGTATTTACATATTTTACAAATATGTAAATAACCCTAAAACATAATTATGTATTAATTATAAGTATGTAACATACTTATGTAATAAAACATAATTATATGTTCATATGTATATACAATTATATGTATAAATAGGACTTCCATAGAAGATCATGAGTCATGGACATCCTACATCTCAAGAGGATTGCAGGCTGTTTCAGGAAATCACAGTCCAACAGGCTTGAAAGATAAAGATTAGGAGATAAGATGATTGTGTTAAAACCAGCAAGTCATTATGCAACAAGGAATTACTTTTGACTCATCGGTAATCTTTCCCCATGTGATTGTGTTTCCTATGTCCCTCTATGGGGACAGCACAATAATGATCAGAGCATGGTTGTATGTTCCAGTTGGTTGTCTCTCTGTGGCTGGTTATTGAAAAGGCTTAGTTCTTATAACTTTACTTACCTATAAAATACCTTGTCTTTTTTTTTTTTTGAAATAGCAAACCAAGTTGTTATAGGCCTATATTATCCTAGATCAAAACAAAAAACAAATGATAAATTCATGGGGCCAGAGTTGTCATGGCAGTCGGCGCAGGTGACGGCGATAATAGATCAGAGCCTCTGACAAGGCCGGCAAACTAAACAAAAGCTTCACACTACAGACGGCTATTGATCATGACCATCGCTAAACAGGCCCCTCTCCAAAATAGACATCCACAACCAGATGTCTGTCCACAATGCTAAATAGGCGGTCGGCTTTGTCTGGACCCATTTTGATCCACAGTACCTGCACGTACAAAAAAATAAAAACCCCAGTCAACACCCATTTTTCCTTTAATCAGAGCACTGGGGAGATGAATGGAGCCTACGAGGAGGCCATGCCTACAGCTGTACCAACACAGCAGACTGGTGGCAACTTACCACACGTCAATGTCACAACGGAAATGTTTTCGCAACAGGACAGGATGTCGGCTTTTAGAGGTGGTTGTCCAACCACTAAGGGATGTGTTTTCACTACAGCTAGTACCTACCAGATACTGCTCATCTCCTCACTACAGCTAGTACCTACCGGATACTGCTCGTCTCCTCCAGTATAGAAGATTTTGTAGTGAACAAGCAATAGGATACAAATTGCAACAAATTAATCTGCATATTGTAATTTCTTGCAACAGCACGCTCCCCAAAATCCCAATGCAACCAATACGACCCCAAGTGCATACATATTTTATTTAAGTCTTCAAAAGATAATTAATCTGCAGTGGTGAAACACCCCAGTGTAAAACGATGATATAGGTAAGAATTGAAGATCGGATACATCATTCAGACATAGCGAGATAAAACAAGACATGAATTAAGTTAACAAACTGACAAACATAGTAAACATCAGATGAGCAACAGTCAGAACACGCTGGGCTTCATTTTCCTAATTACAATTTTTGGGTTTAGGTTTAAAGTGTTCTGATGAAGCACATCCAAGGTTGGGAAACATTTGAATGCCAACTGCAAATAAAAGAAAAAGGGGGGGGAAAGCAGCAGGTTACAACTTTCGGTTGACACCGCAACACAAGTGGGAACCCTGCGAGTTCACAGCAGTATCAAACTTTATATCCTAAAACGGTGTATATGCAAACTACAAATGCCTTCTGGACGTTTCGAGAGAAATTAAACCCCATTTCAGTATACAAAATGAACCTTGAGTCCCAATACGATACGTTCATTCCCAAACCTAGTTGTGATTACATATCCTTGCCAATAGCAGTTCTGGGAAAAGTTGTGTTGGGGGGCTGGGGGAATATTGGACGAAGACTTAGGGCTACTACGTGCACCTCTCACAGAAGGACATCGATCCTTGCCCACCTCAGAATATGGGTTACAGGCCAGGACTTCATAACCAGCACTCACACACGGATGTATGTGGTGCTCTTCTGGGAGGAGGACACACAGGAGCAGCCAGAGCAGGAAACAGAGTAACCCCGCTGTTCAGCAGGCTGCCCTCACATAGACAGACATCAGAGCCACAGAAAGCCATAAGCTCCGGCCTCATCTCCTCACTGTTCTTAGCCACACACAGACCACCATCCTTGCTGCATTTTGGTGAATCATTTCTTAATAATAAGGGCCACTGACGACTCAGAATCTGACCAATTCTCCTGAGACATTACGGTCCGTGTAGCAAGACAAGGTGTCGGGGGGGCCTGTGGTTAGCCAAGATGGCCGATGGGAAGCCCCGTGGAGGAGAGAGTTAAAGGTGAGGGCAGCTGTGCTGAAACCAGCAGGGCTTAACCTCAGCAACCACTCTGAGCGATGTCTCCACCAGAGCTCTTGGTTACATCCAGCGTGGTGAAGACCTGGAGGTGCAGGAGAGAGCACACACACCCTTTCATTTCAACACAACCAACCACCACACATATGGACAACCTATTCATGCCAATCCAATGCGTGCGTGATGGAGGATCATATTTTGGTCTCACCTCAGCACAGGTGGGGTGAATGCCGATGGTGTTGTCCAGCTGCTCTTTGGTGACGCCACACTTGACGGCTACGCCGTAGCCCTGTGTCACTTCCCCAGCATTTGGACCCAAGTAGTGGAAACCAATCACCCGATCCTAGGCAGAGAAGACCTCACCGGTCACACACGCAACGCCCAATCCTCACTTCCCCCATAAGACTAGAATTGACTTCCAATTCAAAGACGTCTGAATGACGACGCATTGCCAGAGAAATCCTCTGCCTTCAAGATATATCTGCATCCATGTATATTATACAGTTCATAATTGAGTAGCAGTCAACCGTAATGAACGGTATAATCTTGATTTTTGGGAATGCATAGAAAAACATTTACAGTTACATGACTTGCTGCGGAAGAATCGACAAAAGCCAGGAGAAATCTCAAACCAATGGCGACCGGTCCCAGTGGTATGGATCCCATTAGCAAACGGTCAGTACAACTAAAATGCCGTGGGGAAGCTTACGTTGTCCAGCTTATTGCAGATGATCTTGGCGTAGCATTTGTTGTTATCCCTGTCGGCCACGGTGAACTCCAGAGGCCACATCAGAGAGTGGTAGATCTGGGAAGAACATTCAATCACAAAATCACGGCAACCGAGCAGTACCAGCATGCATGTTTACTAGCCACACGTGGCATTGACCTGGCAGCGGAGACGAAAGAGGGTCTGATGTCACGGATGCAAAAGTGCAAGTCATTCCCAGCCCTCTTGGGGAGTGCCAGTCATGATTAGCCTCGGCCATTATTCCATTTGCTCATTACAGAGTCATTGAAGACCATTCCACTTAATATAGCAGAGAACCTGATATCATGCCTAATCCATTATTCAGAGTCGCAGGATGTTTTCATTGAGGGACTGACCTCCAAGTTTTCCCCGCCGTACATCTCCAGGGCCTTCTCCTCAGACAGGCCGCAGGAGCCGTACTCCAGCGGCGTGAACACCGTGGTGGGGACGTTGACGTAGTCGCACTGGACACACAGAGGAGCGAGGGCACATTTAAAATGACACACGCACACACACACACACACACGTCCGTGTTTGTGCACGTGTGTTTGTGCACGTGTGCGTACCTTGAGGGATGCACCAGCGTAGAGGCGTCGAGCCAGCAGCTTGCCCGCCTGGATGGCGACGGGAGTGAGCTCCCACTTGCCCTCCAGGATGTCGCCGATGGCGTAGACGTGAGGCACGGAGGTCTGCTCCTCGTCGTTCACGGGAACCTTCCCGTTTCTGGAGGGAGAGCAGAGACGACGCGTCAAACCTCGAAGCCTTCGGAAAGCCTTCAACACACTAAATGTTTAGCTGCCTGTTCTTCAAACTGCATCAGTATTTTAAAAACATCCAAGTAAACCATCCAATATAGTTAGTAAAAGACGTATTTTACTTAAATGTGTAATCAATCAATCCATTTCGTTTTCTATGACATGCAACATCAGTTATAGTCTGAACAAAGTGAATGGCCCTCAAGGAGTTCGAGAAAGGCAGAGGAACGGTGCCTCACCTCGCGAGCATACAGTTCCATGCAGTACCACTATAGAAACTACAGGCTGTGCTGAAGGCACCAGTCACCACAGTGACTTGGTTGCTCTCTCCATACATCAGGAAAAGTAGTAGGATCAACATGGTTTCCAGACAGTAAAACCCAATATGCAACAGAAGAGAGGATCAATACTACTGTGTGCGTGTCTGTGACGGAAATAAAGCAATTAGGTAAAAAGGTTTGTGTGGCACCACAGCTTAAACTGGTAATGGTCCCTCAACCCAGTGGGGGGCCCACCCCAGCTGGCTGAACTTCATCACCATGGAAACACTGCTACGGTCATGCGACTGGAGCACATGACTGCCAGAGCCGTCTTAACTCTGCCTGGGGGGCCCCGCACCGGGCCCCGCACGGAACTCAACGCATGAACGAAAAAACAACAAGACCGTATCAACTGGATCGTTGCACAAACATGCATTTGTTATGAAACTTCTCCCTCAAGAGATTGTGTTGCCATACTTTTTAACTGCCAACATACCATTGTCATGTCGCCATTGTACCGGCTCCTCCCAGCCATCCTACACACGCACGCACATACTGTGGGGTCATCTCCAAAGACCGACAACACCTTTAAAAGCTACACCTCCAGGTGTAGCTTTTTTAACAACCGACAACTGTTAAATGTGGTTAATACCACTGGATAGATGACTAATAAATAACCCTTGTGTAGTTTTGCATCAATAATTCATCATTTCCTCACGAGCCGGAAATGTATTTAATGTAATAAAACTTTTACAATGGGTTACTTGAAAGACACTTTTAATACCAACTTCTCCTCAATAAAATCTAAACCCAGTATCTCCTGTTCATGCTGACAATCATTTCAAGGTAATGACACACAGGAACACCCCCGGCTGGGAGCCACGGGACCGCAAAAGTGCTGAATCACTGTGATGGTGCAGCCTTAAAGCTACAGGCACAGTGTGTGTGTGACAGGTTAGACAGCAGTAGGGGGAGGCGGAGCTTACAGGGAGAATATACTTACTTGGGGTTGACTTTGACCCCTGCCATGTCAAGGCCGATTTTTTCGGTGCACGCATCCCGACCAACGGCTATTAGAACCTGAACGACAAGGAAGTTCATTGATTGAGTTCCTCAAATTCATTCAAGTCATGCATATAGAGGCATTTTGTTGACATGACATGCAAGACAGATTAGGACAAATATAGAAGTCAAGTTGCTGTGCAAATGCATTTAAGATGATTTATCCAACAATCTTTTAAAAGAACCCAAGATAAGATAAAAGAATAAGATGAGAAAAATGCCACACTACAGACTGACACCATGACACTAGACCAAGAGCACTCAATCCAACACTTGACAGAGACGGTCAAGAAACCTGTCAGTTGGCAATAGCAAGTTGTATTTGCACATCCATTTTCATAGCTGGTTAAGCCATTGCTGGCTTTATTCAAATGTATTTGTTTAGTTATCCCCCCATGATATCAGTGTGCATATGCTACAAGCTTGCAGCTAATGCAATTTGGAGGGTTTCAAACAAATGTTATCACTATATCAACATCTAAATGCATCAGCTTTTCAAAAACAAATCTTTTAGCTCACACATTAAGAATCAGCATAGTCCTACAGTTAGCGTATACAAAGAGTGTTCAGAGTTGAGGACGCTGACGCGAGTCGTGTACATACGGTGTTGTACTCTCCCTCGATGACTTCGTCGCTCTCCGTGGACTTGGCGGTTACCTTCAGCCTGCCTGGCGCACCTGCTTCCAGCTCCTCCACCTGCCACACACAGCCAGACGTCACATTATACACCAGCTTAAGAGGATTATCTGATCCCAGTCAAATGTCAACATTTCTGACCCCACCCAAAACAACATTTAGTTTATTAGTCAGTCTACCCATGCAGAGGCTGGGAATCCTGACCGTCTGAGGCCCAATCACACCACTGACGGACAAGCTAATGTCAATTTCATGTTGAGGACTATTGGGTTATATGGTGATTAAAAACTGATCCCCACCGACTTCGATCAAGTAATTTGAGACATTTGTCTTTTCACAGCCCACATAGCAAACAATGCTAGATGAGCCTTCTATCGTATTTCTCTTCGGAAATGTAAACATTCACATGTCCATATGACAAGAGGGCACTCTTGCTTCAGCGAAATGCGATGTGAATTACTTACTCGATGTAGGAATAAAAAGGGATGTGGAATTCAGGGCTTGATTTGTGATAGCAAGATTATTCATGGCTGAAGTGTGCAACATAACACACAATGACATCTGCGCTACAAAAACTAAATCTAAAACGAAATCTGCTGTGAAACGTAAATGTCATGTCTTTATGGGGCAGATAAAGCTTTCATGACAAACATCAACCCCACGAATAAGTGCCTTTAGGAGACCTTGCACATTCATCTCATTTTCTGGTTGGAAAAAAAACCTACCATTTACATATAGCTCAAAGTTTACCACATCCAAGTGGACAAAACAATGATTGACCCATTTACAGGAATGCCTCTTGCCTTGTACATCAGCCAATGAACACCCATCAGCGGGCACCTTTTTTTAAACCACCTCTATTTGTGGTGGTAGCTGACAGGGGCGGGCTGTTTCCTGGGAAGGTATACACCGCTAGACACACTGAGACTCATACCGGTGATCACGTCTGTAGTTCACCGCATCACACCACGAATAAAACCAACCCCTAAATGGCATGCAACACATCCAAAAGAAAACATTACTTACTGCCAAAACGGCAGTAAGTAATGTGACAACTTCTTTGTGGGACAACGCTCTCCACACATTCTTGAATTCATTCATTCAACAGTTGCTCACTTGACCGGCCCAGCAGATCTTGTGAACAAAGTTGATCAGTTGACAGTTGATCCATTACATGGATTCAAAACAACCACTACCTATGCATGACAGAGGATGAGACATCTGTTGTCTCATCCTCTTCAAGAAAATACTCTCTTCGAGCTGGAGCCTGTGTGCTCCTGGTGCCTTCTCTTCAGGAGAAAGTCCCTCTTTTCCGAGCTTTCGTCCTTTTTGAGTCTCATCTTTTTCAAGACGATTGATTGAGCAAGCATCGTGAAAGCATGCAAATCTATGTTCAGTTAAAACAGAGTTTAACTTAAGTTATTGGTCTACAGTTTGAGTAACTTTTAGAATGCGCGGAAAAAGTGAATTGACTTAGACAATAAAAAAAAGTCTGCCAACGAAGTCAAAAGTTAAAGTTCACAAAGCTCGAGACGGTGGTTTCCCAGAGACGGCGACTCCACATTCGTCACCGGACCAAAGTGATCCCTGCTGGGATTGGAGAGTTCCAGGAGAGACCTGTCCAGTGAACAAACAACAATGGCAGTCCAAAAGTCTCCAGAGCGCACAACCGAACCATCGCCGAAAGCGTCACCAAGGAAAACTGCTATTTCTCGTCTCTCATGAGAGTTGTTGATGCAAACTTAGTTTATAGCTTGGTTTCCTTAGATTAAGGAAATTGTCAATTTAGAGTTAAATAGTTATTAAAGTTAGGGTTTAGTACAATCAATCACGTTATGGTTTAGAAGGCTTACGTTCAATTCTCCTGTCCAGATTTCCCATGTGAAGTTTTTTTTTTAGGTTTTGTTTTGTTTGTGTTTACTCCCCATTATTCATGTTATTATTCATGCTAATCGCACCCCTTTATTTGTGTTCATTACATACTTCATTGTAATCAAAAGAGGAAGTAGTGCTTGTGGTTGATAGCTCGTAGAATCACCGACACCGAACTTCGACTTCAGATAGATTAATTGGCTAGATAGATTGGTTAGGTTAATTCATCTTTATAGTAAATGTAATACCTAATTAGTGTGAATGCTTAGTGTGAACGCTGTTGAATGATTCAACAGCGTTCACACTATTGTTATTGTAATCTTTATTATTACACTTATTATTCTTTACATACGTTTTTTGGACCACTACAACTTCTGCATAATTTCAGCAAC
>OMNR01099215.1:0-10399 GCA_900303205.1 Mora moro
GGGGGGCTGGGCAGGAGAGTCAGATGAGATCCAGGCAGGGGTCGAGACGGGAGAGACGTACGAGATCCAGGCGGGGGACTAGGCAGGAGAGGCAGGCGAGATCCAGAAGGGGAGGAAGGCAGGAGAGGCAGGCGAGATCCAGAAGGGGGGCAAGGCAGGAGAGGCAGGCGAGATCCAGAAGGGGGGCAAGGCAGGAGAGGTCATCGGAATCCAGAAGGGGGGCAAGGCAGGAGAGGTCGTCGGAATCCAGAAGGGGGGGCAAGGCAGGAGAGGTCGTCGGAAGGCAGGCAGGGGTCGGCAACGGTGAAGTCGGAGATACTCGTACAACAGGGAAACCATGAATGACACTTAACAATCTGGCCCTGAATGGAAGGGAAACTGGGGTTTTATAGCAGAGGGTATGATTAGGGAATGGGAAACAGGTGTGGGAGCAAACACACAGACAGACATACAAAACATGGCACAGGAGTAACACCGGAACGGGGCCAGGGGAGAAACAGACAAAACACGGACAGGAATGACAAAGGACGGGACCGGGGGCAAAACGTGGTGACAGCCGGGACAGGTTGTCACACCTCCTGTATATTGATCCTTTGCTTCACAAGTAAAGACTGAGATTTTTTAACTTACCCCTGTGTCTGAGTCATGCTGTTGTGTGTGTTCCACTTTGAGCAGCAGGCTTTCTTCTACCGATGGAGCGAGCCAAGGTAACAGCTGAGTGGGCAAGGGATTCGCACGTTTGAGTAAGATCTTCGACCACACAACCCCCGGACAAGAGACAGCGGCTGGGATCCCCTTGCTCAGTTCGATGCTTTCCTCCATGGTCTGGCAGACAACATTGAGGACTAGTTGGCTCCTCTCGAGCTTCCCCCTAACCTGGACTAGCTCATCTCTCTTGCCATAAAGATTGACAATCATTTTTGAGAAAGAGAGAAGGAGAGAGTCAGTTCTGCTATTCATCCGCCCGTCCAGAGAGGGCAGCCTGCGGTCATCATTCTCCTTCCTGGCGTTTCTCTACCCGGCCATTTCCGTCAGCCGGGTGTTTCTTCATCGCCCTCTACTGCTGTGGAGGAGCCCATGGGGCATTTCATCTCATTTCCTCTCACCCAAGCCCGTCTCATTACCCCATCTTGGACTTTATGTATGCATATTTTAGTGGACTCTGGAGCTGATGAGAGATTTATGGACTCACAGAACTTTGAGTTTCCATCAATTTGACTCTCTATCTCATCCTCAAATTCTTGGTCTTGCTTGGCTCACTAAACAAGTCGTGCTGTTGAGTCCTGCCTTTTGGCTTAGTCCAGTTATCACACATTCTGCAGTTTGTGTGGCAAGAACATCAACTTCACAAGTGAAGTTAGGTTTCAAAGATGACTTTTTTTAAAACAAAATTTAGGCTCAGGCTATCCACATTCTATCCTGTATGAGTATAGACCAGAATACTGGATGAGAAGTTACCTTCACATGGTTTTCTTTCAGTGGTTCTTTTTTCCAATCAAATATCATTAAGGCATTGCATAGATCACTGCTAATCCACTCATCCAGTATCTGATTTATACTCATACAGTATAGAATGTGGATAGCCTAAGTCTAATTAAAATCATCTTTTAAAAATCTTTTAAAGTCATCTTTGAAACGTTACCTTCACTTGTGCCGGGCTTATCGGCATCACACAAGAATTTGATGTTCTTGCCACACAAACTGTAGAATGCTGATTCAGAATGCAGGTTGAATCCAAAGGACAATACATTGTAATCTGTAATAAAATGTATTATGTTATGTTGGGGCTTTTGCATTTGTGTTTTCTGTTAATGTGCTTGTGTTTTTCGAATTTGCAAAGCGTTTTGGATATGCAGTTCGTTCGACCAGTGGCCCTCTGGCCCCCCTAGTTCCAGTGCCCCTGATTTAGCTCCAATCACCCCATGCATTCTACACTGTCTAGCACTCTGCCCCCGGTGGTCAAGCCTGCTACTGCACTATTTCTTTCCTGTCACATTACGGTCAATGGGAGTGGCATCGCTCTCTCTCTATAATAGCTCTGATAATATCCCCATGGCTAAATACAATGGACTTCACCTTTTTTACAGTGGTATATTCCAACGTGGACCAATCTCTGCAAGAGAAAGATTTACGGCTGTATTCTCATCCTGTTTATAAACACACCTGTGCCATGTACCAACATTGTTGAGACAAGCTCAGTGACAATACAGGCTGAGGTAAAGTCTTTGCAATTCAGCATTAAAACATCGCCTACCTCAAACATAAGGGTACCATGGCTGCGCCTAAAAAGGGGGATCTGTCAGCATCTGAGAGGAAAATCTTACAAGTAATCTCTGCTGGTGAGTAGAAACTATGTAGAATAATATTGTGTGGGTTTTTGATAGCAATGTTTTCAGCTGTTAACTGCAGTATTAGTTATTGTAGTTTTTAACATGATAACGGAAGACCAACATTTGTTTTCTTTTTTTAGTTTGTTCTGTATCATTAGTTATATAATAGTCATTTCATATGTAATATATAATTACATTGGAACGCTGCTTTTTTATTATGTAGCATTAATGTGTTTTATGTTGATAAGACTTGATTAAGATTTGTATGATAAACATGAAATATATATGTTATGCAAGATCCTACAGATTGTACACCTTAAATGTCTATCCTAGGTGACGTGCAGGAGGCTGAAAAGCTGCTAGCCAACCAAGATGTGCGAGTCAACTGCTTGGATGAGGTATCCTATTTTATATTTTCTTTTATTTATTTATGTATTTTATATTCATATACAGCAGTGGTTCTCAACCTTTTTTGGGCCAGCGCCCCCCTATCCATTATCAAGGTCCCTTACCGTCCCATCAAATAAAATGTATGGTAATTGTCTTCCCTGAATATTAATGTTGATTATTATTCAGTGTTATACCATTTAAAAAGTGTGCCATTGAATGCCAAATAACAGATTTGATCATTGGACAGTTATTATTAGAATATTATTAGTTTCCCAGGGAGCAAAAAAAACATGTGAATAGAAATGTTATTTATTTGTGTTAATGCAGCGGTTAGAAATGTGACATTCAAACTTTAAATAGGTTGTGTTATTGATCACAAACAGCAGCCAATCAGAAATGCCAAAAATTCAAATTTTAATTAGGGCCTACGTCACGTTATTGGTCACAACTATCATACAAATGATTATTCAAAGTAGAGTAGCCTAATTTATATACATGTTAAAACATGTCTGGAGGAATAGGAATACATAATAATAGCAGAAGGAGTAATAATAATAATAAAGAAGAAGAAGAAGAAGAAGAAGAAGAAGAAGAATAGGCTAATAATAATGATGATAATGATGATAATAATGATGACGATGATAATAATAACAATAATAATAATAATTATCATTATTATTTTAAAAGTCAAGTGGCAGCACTGCCACCAAGTATTTTGTTTAGTGGCAGTGGACAGATCTATGGTGGCAGTCTGGAGCCCTGCCGGTTAGATATGTATTGCGCTTTAGCCTGCCATGAGTGTAACATTAATGAATGCCTGAGTAGTGCACTGGACTCTGAAACTGTGTTTATTACAGTATCATTGTCCAAAGACATGGGAATGAGCTGCGAGATCGTTTTAATCATAAACAAGCTGCTGAGTTAACCTCTGACACAGGTGTGTTTTGCGGTCCCTTCCAGAGAGTTGTGCGTAAGTCAACATATTCGAGCGTAAACAGGCAACCTTGGAGTTTACGAACTACTAAAAGTTATACCGTTGCACCTACGTCACATACGTTCAATGTAGACTTAAGTTATAACTTAAAACTTACACCTACCACTAAGTAGGTGTCCGTCGTTATTAAACCGTTATGGCTAAACCTGGATGAGATGAAGGAGGACGCGGTTTGCGTCAGCAACGAGTTCTTCACGACAGATTAAAACCGCTGGACCTGTACGACCCTAACCCTAAATCCGCTGGACCTGTACGACCCTAACCCTAAATCCGCTGGACCTGTACGACCCTAACCCTAAATCCGCTGGACCTGTGCGATGACTTTGATTTGTATTCGCGTTTCAGATTGCGACAAAAGTTATTTATTCCGTTAATTCCGTTCAAACGTGTTGCTCCAGCACCTGGAGAGAAAGCGCACTCCACAACCCAGTGAGGAAGCGAATGCACATCGGTACAACACTCGGGGCTAATGTGCGCACACATGTCGATAATACCGTCTTTATATTGACATTGTGGGGTGCCGTTGATTGGCTTCAAACGATACAAACGTCGTCAAATTCGACAATATTTTGACTTACGCACTACTAGTTACGTTGCGTCTTAAGTGATCGCGGTGCGACCGAACTTGAGTCCTTACTCCGACCGTAAGGTTAAGACTTTACACCCCAAAACGCCCCCAAAAACTCCTCAGCGCCCCCCTTCCAAAAAGATTGCTCGCCCCCGACGTCCTCTGACCGACCCTGGGGGTCGGTACCGCCCCTGTTGAGGACCACTGTTGGGAAAACCATTGTTGGGAAAATCGTTTATACTCCGTATAATGTATACGGAGTATAAATTATTTTCCCAACTGGAAAACTATTGATACTCTTCTCTCACCTGCTTAGCAGCACAGAGGGACAACAGCATGGACAGCACGAGAAAACTGTCATCTTCATGTTTAAAAAAAACCAAAACGAATTTCACTAAGTATTCTAATGAGAATGACACTGCCCCTTAAGAAAAAGCCGTTATGGGAGCTAGCATATGTTGCTTATTGTTGTGGAGAGACATATGGAGGAGACTGTGGAGGGGCAGTGTTCGATAATAGTGCCACGCCACTCAATGGAACTCACGAACCCCTTCAGGTTCCTTTGTCTCTCAAGGCCTTCTGTCTGTCCAAAACATGTGCTTAACGTAACTACCTCTCCTTTACATCACCTCAGCTTCAATACGTTGACACATCTAAAAGATAATATTGGTTTTTGGTGAAAGAGCCAAGAGATTATATTCTGATTTATTTTACTAGCACATACATACCTGTGAGGCCTGTCATTTTAGATACATATAAGTTAAAAGGTAATTAAGAACTGTTACGTGCACAACTCATGACGGACATGCTATCCACAGTGGTTATAAAATGTAAATGAGCTGTGAATGTGTTCAATACGTTAGAATATGAATGTACTTCAGTGGACCTGCTTCTGTCTTTATAAACACAATATGTCACAGTGATTCACTTGTAAATAAGTCATTGTTATTAGATTACATTTTGATTCTGTATATTGTTTATTTAGTATTTACAAACCAGAAAAGCAAAAAACAAAGCATATGATTGTTTAAGTTAAGTAGGTCAGCAAGACAAAGGACATTTGTCGGACATTCCTGTACCTGCTTTACAGTTTGACTATTTAATTATGTTTCCTTGTATCTCAGTAATGTTATAGCTGATAGACATATGTATATAAAAATAATGCATTTTATAAATAGAAGGCTTTTTGTAATTGACCACTGTAGATATGAAAAACACTACACAACAATTATTATTTCAGACAATTACCTTCTAGTCTGCAAACTAAAGGTACAATAAAGCAGTTTGGTTATAATTTTGATTCATTTTATATATATTTATATACATTGTATAATTCCTTTTAATGTAGAATAAATACTACAAATTCCTGTTTCTCTCTTTCCTTTATCCAGTATGGCATGACACCATTAATGCACGTTGCGTACACGGGGAAAGCCAACATGTGTGAGCTGCTGCTGAGACATGGAGCAGATGTGAACTGCAACCAGCATGAATACGGATACACTGCACTCATGTTTGCTGGCCTGTCTGGTACGTCTGTAACTACTCCACCATGTTGTCTTGTGGGAATGTGTGCAACTTCTTTGTTACTTCTTATCTTCCAAAATCCTACTTGTCAGATCTTGCAAAGATCTGTAAAACATGAATGTGTTGTAATACAATGATATTCATAAAAAGGAAATAAATTAAATCCTAATGAAGGAATGGATCAACTCATAGACCTTTAAACTGCGTGTTGTTCCCAGGAAAAACTGACATCACCACTATGATGCTGAACGCGGGTGCTGAGACCAACCTCGTCAATTCTGTGGGACGAACAGCTGCACAGATGGCCGCCTTTGTCGGTGAGCCATACCAGAGGCCAAATTCCCACCAATGTTCAAAGAGAACTTTCATGTTTTATGTTTTTTTACTTGCATTTCTTTTATTTTGTGTTTTCTTGAGCAGAGCAATTGTAACAGCAGAGTTGTATTGTAACTATGGCCTACAGGCCGCCATATGGTGCCAGTCATCCAGGGGGCGCCAACCCAAGGGAGGAAAAACGTGGGAAAAAATCTTATTGGAGCTTAAAATATAAATATGTTGGGTGCTCCCAAATGCTAATTGTCATGATTAAAAAGTATATATTTTAAATGTATGGGCCCCCCCGTTTTAATTATGGGGGAGCCAGGGGGTAGTGTATTCAAACACTATTCTCTTCAGTTCAATGCAAGTTGATGGAACAATGATATGTGTTAACTGTAGCCTAATATAGAATAAACGACCGGCTCTGTGAATCAATTTCCAACCAGGATTAATAAAGTCATCTGAGTATGTCATGACTCAAATTACATGGAATTCAAATAATCCATTTCAATTTAAATCCTTGTGAGGTTGATATAATACCCCCTTATTCAACTTAGTTGCCATTCTCATTGCAGGCCAGCGTGACTGTGTGACCGTGATCAATAACTTCTTTCCCCGGGCGAGGCTGGACTACTACACTCGACCCCAGGGCCAGGAGATGGAACCCAAGCTACCCCCCAAGCTAGCGGGACCCCTCCATAAGATCATCATGACCACCACCCTTAACCCTGTGAAGGTGATCGGGTCTTCGTCCCCTCGTCCCCACAGCTCAAGGGTTGCAGCAAATAGCACATTATCTACCACAGTACCATAAGAAACCTGTAAAACCATCAAACTCACAACATTGAATGTGCATATTAAGAACAAGAAGAAGAAGAATAATCCTAGAAAGATGTTCAATAGACACTTACACACAACCAACTTCATTACAAGGCATGACAAATGTATTATAACGTATTATAATGTATTACAACTAATTAGTCTTGGAATACTGTAAGACAATCAAGGGCTAATTGAGACATATTCAGTTTCCTAACCAGAGATTAATTTGAAGTTGAGACAAACTTCAAATGAAACACACACACACACACGTGTGTGTGTGTGTGTGTGTGTGTGTGTGTGTGTGTGTGTGTGTGTGAACCTGAGGAGTGTTTTCACTTCAGTGTAGGCCTTGTGTAGTCAGACGCACTCTGAATTCCATGCCAGCGATCATGTGGTTGAAGCCAGCCCTTCATGCGCTCTCCTCCCTAGTTTGGTTTCATCTAAATATAACTCGCACGCCAGTGAAGCTAATGCGAGGACATGGTAGTGGCATGAAGCTCACAGGACTGAGCATGAGCAAGCATGTTTTTGGGGTGTGTTGTTATACGTGCACGTGTGTATTTAACATGCTTTTAATCATGCTTTTTCTTTTTTGCCCTGCAGCGTAAGTTGAAATAGTTGGGCTGAGGGTCAATGCTAGCTGAAATGGCGGTGGTTTTCATATTGAAAAAAGTAGATAAACATTCTCTCATTTTACATCATATTACAAGCCACAACAGTGCAGTAGAATGGGTGCATTACGTTCAATTCATGTTCTTCAATCCAAGTCAGAAACCCTACTTTTGATCAGTCCATGAGATCAACACTAGTAGCCTCTGCACTATAGACTGATTTCAACCTGTAGAGGGCAGCAGACTCAATGTATTGTAGTGACCCTTTGATTCTGATTGACAGTATATTAAATGTACATATACATATGTAAATAATGAAGAAGAAAATAACTACATAAAAATACATACAAATGTATTTACCAATTTTTAAATCTAGGTTAGTTATATAAATAAATAAAGATTGTATGATGTGCTTACAATGGTTGTAAGCTTTCTTTGGCTACTAAACTAGGTTGTGATGCTGGTGAAGGAGAGCCCCCTGCTGCTGGACGTGGCCGCGCTGGAGAAGTGTTACCACGTGATGGACCTGCTGTGTGAACAGTGTGTGAAGCAGCAGGACATGAACGAGGTGCTGGCCATGAAGATGCACTTCATCAGCTGCGTGCTGCAGAGGTGCCTGACGCACCTCCATGAGTGCGATGACAAGCTGGATGCATTGGTCAAGAGGTAGGCTCTTCTCCTTTGTTCTTCCTTCGGACTGAATTGTTTTTGTTTTTGATTGAGCAAAACACAGGAATAACAATGGCACAGGGAGTAAAGTGCCGTTCACTTTTTTAGATTTTAAGAATAAACCACAAAAGCAAAAATTCATGGATACAAAAATACATGGAAAGGAACTAATTAACAACCAGAGAACAAAAACAAACAAAATAATCATAAGAATAATCAAATGAAATAAAATAATGACCCCACTACACACTCACATACACACAAATACAGCCCTACGCACACTCCACCTTGGCTCTTGTAACATGTTTTTCCATCCACAGACCTAGGATTAGGTCAGGTACAACCTGTTGTTGTTGTGAAGTAGGAAATGACGAGCTGACATTTGTGAAAGAACTTATCTGTGGAACCTAAGTGTATTTTCTCAAGTTTAAAAAATAAATGACTTTGAATTTTAACAAACCTTTACAAACCCTTTGTATTCAACCCGGTCTTACATCAAAATGTGTAATAGCTATGGTGTTCCACAGCGCAAAACACATTCGTTTCACAATAACGGCTCTAAAATTGTGAGATGTCTACGTTTTTTTTTGCCTATTATTTTCTATTGGCCTGCGTCCACGCACATGAGTGTCACGTTTCTGTCTGCCAAACAAAACAAAATGGCTGACATTCCTTTTATTCTCCGTGGAAAACGCAATATTTTAAGATTGTTTCAGCATTAAAATGCATTTTGATAGCAAGACATACGCATTTTATTTTCATAACCTTCGTTCAGTGAATGTATATCATGTTTAGTTTGTTAGTTACAATTATTAGAATTATTCTTTCAGGTCTTGTCAGAAAATTGTTGGAATGCAACGTTTTCTATTGTTGCTATGGTGGTTGCTATTACTGAAACCACATAGCTTGCATGTTTGAATCATTGTCTTTGCCTTGTGTAGTTATGTTATGTAAGTGATCTTTCAATAAAAACATAGATTTTAGAGTGCCCCAGGGATGATGTATTTCTTCTTCTTTGGATTTCACATAGCTGCAATGTGCCTAGTCACCCTCTGGTAAGCTGACGTGTTATATTTGCCGTTGCTTTGCCAAAAAGTCCATTCCAAAAGGTTAATTTTATATATACATTTTGTTTAACAAGATAATCGTGACAAATGAATACCGCTTTTAATGTTTTTGATGCGTAAATGCAATCAATAAAGTAAAGATGAAAAAGATTTTCAACTATGTAGTTGAATAGTCTTTTTTGCTTAGGAAGGTTCCTAATTGAGTAAATGGGTTCTGCCCCAGGCATGCGAAAGACGTCTTGCAGGGAAAAGTACGCGAGCCCCCACCCACACGAGATAAGAAAGGCTCAAGATGAAAGGCATGCCCACGAAGGTGACGGCAGAGCCTGCGGTCCCCAGTGTTACGGCTCTGGCCATCCCTTCGCCTCCACGGCGCCCTCTACGGGCAAGAAGACGGAAGTGAGCCATCTAATCATCCACACCTGCTCCCAATTGGCAATCACCACCTTCCCTACAAGAACCCGGTTTCCCTCTCCACTCATCGCTAGATCTTTTCGTCCTACTCCTTGGTCATGTACCTAGCGTAGCGCGCAAACCCTCGCCTTTGACACATTACTGATAGTTGTGTGAGATCTAAAACCCCTTTTGTTTTCTCCCGCCCTAGTGCTCGGACTTCCCCGCCTGGAGCAAGCCTGTTTCCCGCTGCTCCCTTTTTCCGGTCCACGGGATCGTAGTTTTAGTTGTAGTTATTCCTTTTCGTACATTAAAAGCCTGTGCGGGCATTTTGGACTTTCCCGTCTCCCGTGTTGTGCGTTTGAGTCCTAAACAACAACCCCCTAACAGAAAGATCTAGCCATAATGGACTCAGCCAACTCCGGAGGACAGGAGTCGCCCCCAGACCTGTCTCGTGGTCCAACCCAGAACCAGGCCCTGGCCCTCGGGGAACACACCCGAATGCTTCGGGAGGCTTCGGTGGCGATCCAGAACATCGGCGGTCGATTCCAAGCCCAGGAAGCACAACAACAGGCCCAGTCGGCTCAGCTGCAGGCCCTCACCACGGGGGAGGCGCTGAAATGGGTCCAGGCTGCCTTGGGCTCGGGCGGTAACCTCCGGGAGGACTACGCAGCGTTCGAGGCGGAGTTTCGGACGGTCTTCGACCACGC
>OMNR01099227.1:11158-23409 GCA_900303205.1 Mora moro
ACCAGTGGTAGCCTTCCAGCAGCCCTTCAAGCTCAACGTGGAGCTGAACGGAGTGATGCCCGACGCCAGCATCACACACATCAGCAACAACGTGCACCACAAGCTGCGCACGCTGCACTGTGCCGAGGTGAGTCCGCCTCAGCCCCTCCCTGTTGGACTGTTGTTCTCCTTCCCTGTTGGACAGGATGCAAAATACTGACCCGGGGGAATCACATGGTGTAACACGCCAACCAATAGATTCGCAGTATAGTCCAGAAAGACAATGTTTTAAGCTGTGGGTGATTCTGTGTGTGATTTATTTTTATTTTTTTAAACTTGCCGCGCTCGAAAACACAACGGCCGACCTAGTGACGCGACGAGTGCCCGAGTGCGTCTCAGGTGAACCCACCTCAGCCCCTACCTCGTCCTCACTGATCGAAGTCGCTTTGGATAAAAGCATCTGCTAAATGACTTTTTGTTTTGAAAGGGCAAAAGCTACGCTAAACGGATATGGCATGAAGACGCACACCAAAACCACTGACATGGTTTGTTTATTGATCCTCCTTTTCCTCATGCAGAAGTGTGACGAGGTGATCGTTGTCCACCTCGGGTACCTGAACTACACTCGCTATCAGGTTACTGTGGTCTTCAAAGGCCTGGAGAATATCACATCTGACTTCAAGTTCAATTTTGTGGTAAGGTGTTTGGGAAACGCAGTTATTGACATGGGTGGAAATTATCGTTGGTTTGGTTTCTAAAAAGAAGAGGTCATTTGTCATTGTTTTAATTCTCTGCACACAGTGGAAAACATACAATCCCACCTTCTCTCAAGTGGAAATCTGGTTCCGGTTCGTCTTTGTGGTCCTGACTTTCATGGTCACGGTAAGAAGAGCTTGCATTCTTGTCATCTAGTCTGGATGTCATGATTTAATTGGTTAAGTATAGTAGATGTGGCTTCAATTGTGCTTTTATCACATGAAAATAACAATATAATTATATTGTAAAAAATATGAAATGTTAATTGATTCATAGTAATAATTCCTAGTGTTTCGTCCAATATTGATGTTATGCTTTTGATTGTTCAACCTCACTTCTCGTCGCTTTGGATACAAAAATCTGCTAAATTCGTACATTTAAATGTGTGGCTGTCACACTACTGAAGTCAATACCAAAGAAAACGAATGTCGCGTGTCCTTTCATGTTCCAGTGTTTGTTTGCTCATTCGCTGAGGAAGTTCTCCATGAGAGACTGGGGAATAGAGCAGAAGTGGATGTCCATCCTCTTGCCTCTGTTGCTGCTCTACAACGGTATGTCGATGATTCATCTTTAAAGGGCCCCTATTGTACCACCTGGTGTTGTGACATGGGGACCTGGGCTGCCAGTTGGTGCAGTCCCCTGCGTAGGCTGGTAGGTTGATCGGACTATCATTTCATCACCTGGGTGGACACTCTCACACGTCATGTCACTAGAGGGGCGATTTTTGAAACGACTAATCAAGATCACACCTGGTGGTCAAATAGGGTTCCTTTAACATGAATGTACAGTCTCTGCCATTTTCTGCTGTGGACATCTACTCTCCAGTTAGAGCCCGGGGACGCTCATTCTGAGGGCCCCTCCATGTTCCCCGTCTCCTTTCAGACCCCTTCTTCCCGCTGTCGTTCCTGGTCAACAGCTGGTTTCCGGGGACGCTAGACGCCTTCTTCCAGGCTCTCTTCCTGTGTGCCCTGCTGCTGTTCTGGCTCTGTGTCTACCATGGCATCCGGGTCCAGGTGAGTCCTCCGTCAACCCTCTCTGTTTCTGTCTGTCTCTCCCTCACCCTCTCTCTCCGTCAACTCTCTCTGTCTGTCTGTCTGTCTGTCTGTCTGGCTCAGGAGGTATAGCTGGTCATCTGGAAGGTTTTTGTTGTTGTTTTGATCCTCGTCTCCTCGTCTCTGATTATCTTTGTTGTGGAGACGAGTAAAGCCCTGTTCAGATGAAAGATTCGCGACAAAATAGTTTAGAACGTCGCAGAGAAAGTTGCAGCGGTGTGAACTGGTTACACGGTGGTCGTTGTTACACGGTGGTCGGTGTTACACGGTGGTCGGTGTTACACGGTGGTCTGTGTTACACGGTGGTCGGTGTTACACGGTGGTCGGTGTTACACGGTGGTCAGTGTTACGCGGTGGTCAGTGTTACCGGTGTTACATGGTGGTCAGTGTTACCGGTGTTACATGGTGGTCAGTGTTACCGGTGTTACATGGTGTTCAGTGTTGCGCGGTGGTCAGTGTTACGCGGTGGCCGGTGTTACGTGGTGGTCGGTGTTACCGGTGTTACACGGTGGTCGGTGTTACCGGTGTTACACGGTGGTCAGTGTTACACGGTGGTCGGTGTTACGTGGTGGTCGGTGTTACGCGGTGGTCGGTGTTACACAGTGGTTGGTGTTACGCGGTGGTCGGTGTTACCGGTGTTACCGGTGTTACACGGTGGTCGGTGTTACACGGTGGTCGGTGTTACCGGTGTTACGCTGTGGTCTGTGTAACAGATGGGCGTACTGTGTGGTCGGGCGTACACCGATTACGTTACTTGCCCACAGCGCCCACCATCTTTTTTAAAAATGGAAATAAAAACCCATTTAGTTAATTTTCGTATATCAGCGCCCATGTTCATCAAATGAGAAAAAAAAAAAGAATTTGTAAAATACTAAGCGTGTTATCAATACTTCAGACCGGGTCCAGTTTCAGACCGGGTCCGGTTTCAGAATGGGTTACAAACGTTCCATTTATTGTTAATCCATTTGTTTCCATGTGCCTTTTACACTCTTCTCAGGGCGAGAGAAGATTCCTGACCTTTTACGTGCCCAAACTGATCATCGTCGGTCTGCTATGGCTCTCGGCTGTTACTCTGGGGATATGGCAAACGTAAGTCGGGATGCTCTGCCCACCCAGCATACTATTGGTCGCCATGTAAAATACACACACAGCTGTACTGTCTTGTACTCTCATTCCCATTCACAGGGTTAATGAACTGCAGGATCCTACCTACCAATACAAAGTCGACATATCCAACTTCCAAGTGAGTCCTTGTCCTTGTTAATGAATGTTGTTGTTGGGGTCACTGAGACTTTTATGAAAAAGGACATTTTTGAAATAAGGGCGTTGGTAACAGTTGGTTTAATTCCAGACTGAACAGGCTTATGAAAGCAGTTCATGCATAATACATCACGTCATTATTATTATTACTGGGTGTCCAACCCTATTTTTGGACAATAATTATCTTGTGTTGAATGTGTGCCCTGTGAATGTAGGATTTGTAAATATCTTTATCTGTAGGGCATGAAAATCTTCTTCCTGATTGTGGTGGCCCTCTACATCCTCTACCTCATCTTCCTCATTGTCCGAGCTTCTTCAGAACTCAAAAACATGCCTTACTCAGGTAGGTCCATGTGTAGTTAGATTGGCACGGCCCGTAGAAACCTTTTCGGTCATTTTCAATCCATAAACGCATGTCAATTTTATCACCAGATCTCCGGCTGAGGTTTTTGACATCGTTGACCTTTGTTGTGCTAATTATAAGGTAAGTTTTCTAAGGAATTTAAAACACAGACTGTCTCCATATCGGGACCTGTCATCACAAGTCCCTGTTCACTCGGTACTTAAACCTGCTCTGTTAATGTCTCTAGCATGGTGATACTTTACCTGCGCTTCGGTGCCAAGGCTCTTCAAGACAATTTTGTGGCCGAGTTGTCCGCCCACTACCAAAACTATATCCTTTTTCCCTGTTGAGGATTGAACTTGTCACAGCTTGAGGTGATGTTATATTGGTTTGAGTTGATCATGTGTGTCTGATTCTTCCTTAACTCAAAACTTACCAGCTGAATTTTTATCGTTCTATGGCCTGCTCAACTTTTATTTGTACACACTAGCGTTTGTGTACTCGCCTTCTAAAAATGCTCTGTATGGTATGTATAATTCAAATTTGAAGTTGCTACTTCTTATTTTATGGCCTTTTTGGCATGATTGCATTAATGCTTGGATTTAATTGTCCAGACTCCCAGTTGAAGGACAACCCTGCGTTCTCCATGCTGAACGACTCCGACGACGAAGTGATATATGGGTACGAGTCAGCTCTTCCACGGCCATGCGGCCAATTTGAATAGCTTAAGTAGTAGTTCACTACAGGACACACGACACGTCTTACAGGCTCCATTGATGGTCTTGGTCCTACAGCCGTTCAGTTTTACAGACTCTACTGCCCTCACGATTTGCCTCTTGGTGTCCGTGTCCATACAGGAGTGACTACGAAGAGATGCCGCTCCAGAATGGCCGCACCATCAAAGCCACAGCCAAGTACCAGGACGAGAGCGACACTGACTGAACCCTGTCGCTTCACGCCTCGTGTCCCCGGTGGGAGGAGTGTGGATCGGTAGCGGGGCCGGCCCATGTGTACATATAGGTGGAAATAAAAACACTTCACTGTACATAAATCTATTTTTAAAGAAAGAGTTTCGATGTCTACTGAATGTAATTCTGCCGAAGGTTTGCAGGTATGTTTTAAAGCCGTTTCCACCCGACGTTTAATTAGATCTATCACGGACACGAGGTTTTCAGCCACATAACAAAACCCTCAAGCCACCGGTCACTTTGCATCGCCAGCGTCTACTAAGATGGAGATTAACAGGAAAGGTGCCAATATGGTGTTTGTAATAGGTATTTGATGTGCTTCACGTTGAACCACTGTCATTACTCTGCTTGTTTTACTTCTATTGCCAACAATGACGACAACAGGAGTGTTCCTTGGCTGGAAACATGATTCCACAAGATCTGCTTTAAAGAGCCAGTATACATATAGAGGCTGCCCTCTGCCAGTGATCATTACAAGCCTCGGCTGCTTCTAGGTCCGTTCCAGTCCTCCAATCAATGCCTTTTTTGTTTGTGTAGCAGCCTGTGATTGCACTTATTGTTTTGTTTTCTTGACATTGTTCTGTAATTTTCTTCTGCAACTTGTATCATGCTTCTGGTGTGACGGAGAGAGGACAAAGAAAGGACCATTCATGTTGGCTATTGGTGTGATGCCGTGAGCCAAATTCCATTTTGAAACTATCGAGTATTTAAAGAAAGCTGCTTTTCTTTTTCAATAACCACTTTCCCTGTTTTAATGGCGCTGAGACATTGCTCTGTTTATAGAAGTGCAACTTGTGGGAGTCTCACCTAAAAAAAAATCGAATCAAACGTGTATATTGATCAAAATGGTGCCTTGTCTGTCATACCAGGGTTTAAACAGCGTTTTATAAACATCTGATTTCCTTTTTGAATGTAACTGTTGATTTAGTTTATTTAATGTTTAAGGGGTAAATAGGGGACCTTTGCATTTGAGGGACTTACTTGCAATATATTTGTTGCTTTATGAAATAAAATTGTGTACTGTGTATGTGTGTGAAAAATATCTGTCAGAATCCAAAACGAGTTTATCCAAACATTACTGTTGATATGACAGTCAAGTATATCTTTATTAAACGTGAACTTGAGATATGCAATATGTTATCTCCAACACACTTTCTATAACACTCCACTCAGAAGTAACTTCTTCAGATGGCCAGGCCGAAGACACTGAGGACGCAGTACATGGTCTTGTTCTCCCATCTCACTGTGCAGCTTCCTATGGCAACACAACACAAACACGTCATTCAAGAGCTTGTTCAGCTTTTTCCTCAGCTGCTTTTGAAAATAACTTCCAGTGACCTTCTAGTGATACAAACGTTATCACCGATTGGTGCTTGTGTTTCTCTTGCTGGGAAGTCTGTTCCCGACGGGTGTGCTTTGGCAATCCTGTAGCATATCTATGACCACCTGGCACCTCTATATGTATTTGCAGATTATAAACTAAAGCCTCCATGCTTACCATCTGTGGTATTGTCCCAGAAGCAGGTGCTGGCTGTTTGCAGACCGGCTCCATTCTTCTGCATCATGATACAGGTAACTGGAGACGCACACACAGGCCATTAAAGACAGCCAGCAGACTGGGAGAGAGGAGGCTCAGCAGATAACTCACCGATGTACTTGAAGGGCTTGTTGAGCTTGCCGAGCTGACTGAGGCACTGCTCCACCACGCTGCTGGTCCACTGGGCCACTCGGCGGTGCTGGTAGGCGTTGGCCCCGATGACTCCTTCTACAGACTGCCCGACAAAGCAGCATTTAAGTTACGATCACAACTATAAGCAGTAACACAGTAAACTACTCGAAGACACCATCGTGTGTCGCTTGTGCCCCTGTGATGACGTCACGGCAGTGCTTAGCAACCGACACGGTGTCCTTAGCAACGGGTCGCTCTCCGTAAACAATACGAGCTAGCGTTAGCGCACAGGAACATAACGATATAGAAACAATGTAGCGTTAAATAAACAGTCTTGGCCATCTAGCCCCGATGTAGGCTCGGTCCAGTCGTACCTCTTTAATGATCGTGCTCACTTCTTCAACGACGAAGGCGGTCTGTCACAAACAGGAGATACAGACATACAGACATACATTTAACTGGATACACTTTGTATATTTAATAGTTGTCATGTGCTACTTTTTAATTTTATTTTCTTACACATAGATACACTTTTCAAATATGATTAAAAAGTAGATAAACCGCTGATCGATGTGCTAACTCGCCTCCTCCGCTGCTTGATACTCCTCCATCTCTTCGTTCCAAGCCGCGCTTCTGCATACTGCGCATGCGCACTGCTTCAAGCGACGGCCTGGTTTGATTTGGACAACAAGCATGTAAACTATTAAAATCTAATTACATGTGCATGTACATTTATTAATATTCACAGTTGTGTAGCTGTATCCTAGTAGCCTGCTTATTTGTTCATAAATCCTCCCACCACTATTGAGGGCATGGATGTCTGAGGTATGTAATCATGTTGTAAAGTTGAATGAAGCCTTTAGTTTACCTTATCTTAAAAGCTTTAATTGTGTTTTCGTTTTTCAACTGTTTGATGTCAGCGAGTGAAGAGTGTGTGTGTTCATTGCGAGGCTGGTTTTGTCGTCCGACTATTTCTACACTTTTGTGTTGTCAAATTTAACTAGGCTAGCAAAATTATTGAAAGATACAGATGATACATTTACACACATTTACAGGCATTCAACGATTAAGAAAGAAAGAAACGGTGAAAGATAAAGAGAAAACTAAAGGTGTTTTCTAAGTGGCCCCTGTGTTGTTGCAGTAACCTCCAGTATCCACTAGTGGGCTTCAGCTCTCTTCTCACTGACATTGTAATGTAATATTGGTCGACACAACAAATATGTTCTAACAATGACATACCGTTCATTTTAACACGTCGTAACATATTTATAGAAACGCTGATGATTTAAACTCGAACAGCAATCTAAATGCGATTTTAGTCGCACATTTGTTTCGTCCTTTCTCATTGGCCTCGTCCATCCCACGTGACCAGAAGACACCTGGGATGGTAACACACTCTATCGCTCTTACTAGATTAATGGCGATACGAATTAGAAGTCACTTCTGTTATGACATGTTAATAAAGATTTTCTTTTCTTTTTTATTGCGCTTCGTTTAGCTGAATTTATCTTTAAAACCAGTATAAAGACGAACAAGTAGGAGAATGACTACCAAACCTCGGCCCGTTTCTCAGTATCGCTTCTCGGCCTTTTGGCTAAGATCAAGTGTAGTATCTGTTCTTATCAGTTTAATATCTGATACGTCCCCTACCCGGGGACCATATATTAAATTGATTTTTGGAACTGGGAGATGGAATAGGGGCTTGCTCCGTCCACTCCACGCATCGACCTGGTATTGCAGTACCTCCAGGAACGGTGCACCCCCTCTCACTGTTTAAGAAAATTACTTAATCACGAAATACTTATACAGTAAACATATATGTATTACTGTTAAGATTTCAAGACGAACATTGTCGGTAGATTTTGGGGTATCTCGTTGACTTGGGAACTATGTTGGTCTCGACGTCGTTGCAATATGTTGAAATTCAAACCAGTATAATGCTTTATCGAAGGAAGATGCAAGTGCAGAACCTCATTGTGTTCACTTCATACAGCGTGTTTGTTATGTGTTACTTGATTGCACGGTTGAGCATGTCTGGAATTGAAGCATTTCACGGCCATTATTCTACGCGTCGTTCTCCGATGCGCATATGGTAAATTAAGTTTTGTTTGAAGTTGGTGATGTTGCCAATACTGTCCACTAGATGGGGTCAGAGTGTGGACTTCCGAAAGTGTTTTACTCATCTAGCAATGATTTTTTTAAAAACAACTTGTATACACAACACTTTTACCAAACTAGAATCATGTATAAATGTATCACATATTTGTCGTCTACCTCAATGGGGATTAAATATATAATGTTAGTTCACCTCCAACAACGCGTTTTGCTTCTCAGACATTCGTATTGGCTTATGGCGTCTGACGTCATCTGCGTCCATCATGCAATGGATTGAATCGTGGGCACATATACACGTTATGTTTGGGCTAAACAGAGTTAGAAAACACATTATATGTTGTTGATACATTGTGGTACTTTTGTATTTGTACATTTGGCACATTTTCTTTTTGCTATGAAACCGCCTATGAGAGCGACATGTCTGGGAGCCGGGCCTCTAGGTCTGTCAGTGTGTGGGCATCGCTTCTCGGCCTTTTGGCTAAGATCAAGTGTAGTATCTGTTCTTATCAGTTTAATATCTGATACGTCCCCTACCCGGGGACCATATATTAAATTGATTTTTGGAACTGGGAGATGGAATAGGGGCTTGCTCCGTCCACTCCACGCATCGACCTGGTATTGCAGTACCTCCAGGAACGGTGCACCCCCTCTCACTGTCAAAGAAATTGATTAGTCTCAGATTATGGAGTACTACAGGAAACGTTGTTTTCTATTTACTGTTCAAGATGAGCATTGTCGATATAGTTTTAGGTGTCTCGTTGACAAGGGTGTGTGTGTGTGAAACATGAAGTGAATTTTTATACTCCAAAAACAAAAAGTATTTATTGAACAGCATTGGAGTACTGTTTTGTACAGACCAAAATAAAAAAATGTAAGAATTGGGAACATTACAAAACCATAACAAAACAGAAACATTGACAAAAAAACAAGACAGGCAGATGACACATGGGTTGTTTTTTTACAGAAAGGTAGAAACTAGAGGTGTGCATTTTCTAAAGAATGATGATACTAACAATTACAAAGAGTCCTACTACATAGGACTCTGGCTTCAAGCTGCTGGAATAACTTCAGTTTGCCATCTCACAATCTACAAACTATTGACTAGGACTAAACCAAAATACATCATTGGAAAGGTCTCAACCTGGAGAATAACATCATGTCAGTCTGAAGATGAAACATGACTCCTGCTTTGAAATATCGACCTCTGAACCTTGAACACAGTGCATGTTCTAAGGCTTATCCTTCAGCAACAGAAGGGGCTACAGACATAGGACCAGCTGTTATAGAAAGCTTTTGACGTCAACTGTCATGTGGGTATGCTGAGGTTATAGGTCTACTTAATAAACACATCTTGATAGGCTTTTGTGTGCATTTCAAGATGAATACAGAATATTGTATTGTAATATTGTTTATCTGGTTTGATGGAAGAAGAATAGATGGGATGAAAGAGTAGGCTAGTCAATGTGAAGGTCACTATGAATGTGGTTTGTTAACACATTCAAGTCCTAAAGTCTAGATGATTTCTATACTGTTTACACGGTAATTGCAGTTATCAGTGGAAAATAAAGTGGTGGTCAAAAACCTGTGGGTCAAAAACCTGCTAGGAGTGGTTGCCAGTTTTGCTATTACCCGCGGTTTTCACGCATTACGTGACCAGTCCGCTAATAAGGCGAGCTATACGTAAAAACTGCGGTAGCTGCCATTAGCTACTCAGACATAGTCTGGCACCCTTCTCCCCTTTTCCCCACTACCCTGTTACTCTCCGACCCTCCCCCACACAGGTGCAATCACATACCTCATTCAACCCCGGTCCAATCACTCACTCCCTCTACTCTCGTCTGCCTCCTTCCACCACGCCCAGCGCCACTCACTACAGTATTTTACAAATTAGTTTTTTTCATTTGATGAACGTGGGCGCTGATACGAAAACTAACTAAATGCATTTTTTTTTTTTGCAGTAGCTGGACTCCCAAATATCATTGGCGCTGTAGACTGCACCCATATAAGCAGCAAAGCACCCTCTCCAGATCCATTCCCGGTCGGACGTCATTTGTTTGTTATAAATTAATTCTTAGTACTACTACACTAGATATTAACATCTACAACTGACAGACGATACTGATTCTGGTGTGTGTGTTTTTTACTGGTTCTCGGGGGAGGGGAGAGGGCTGGGTATCTCAGGGCGGCTGGTAGAACAGTTCCCCTCCTCAAGGAGAGCATCAGAGCTGTAAGATGCTGTAGCTTGCTTTGCCTGATGGAGAGAAGGGGAGAAAGATGAGAGGTAACATGGGGAGATAGGGGTCACTATATGGGTACATCTTAGGGCTGGGTGATATGGAAAAATGTATTACGGTATATACGATAATTATGGGGAATTTTACACAACGAATTTTACACATCGATACATATCACGTTATGCTTATGAAAATACCATCAAAATACCATTCTAAACAGTCTGAGGGTCATTACATTGAAGTATATGGACATTTAAAGTATGGTATCGGACTAAAACCTTTCCTTTCTCTCTGACATTTCAAACCTCATATGTGATCATTTTAAGGGCATTTTGTCTTATTGCAATTCATTTAGACTGAGTATCACGATAAGTCCATGTCTTCATTTCATGACAATACAATACCATTCAAAGACAATAAGCGATAATATTTAATTATTGCCCAGCCCTAGTACATCTGCTCAGACACAACACACACACACCACCTCACGCTGTTACCTGCTCTTCATGTGTTTTATTATGAACAAAAAAACATCTTGTAGCCAGAAAAACGATCGGGATAGCCAGGACAACGATCGGGATAGCGATCCTGATCCAGGTCTCTGTGGGAAAAGGAGATGTGGAAATGATGTGAGACCAGGAGTTTACACAGCATAGTTGTTATACAACCTCACCTCCTCAGTAAGAATAATTCCTTACCCCTCTGTGCCAGTGGGAGCTCCTCAGTGGGGAGTGGTTGTGGCTCTGTGGAGAATCAACATGACGTACAGTATGTTATTATGTGTTTAATTAATGACTCTTTATCTTGCATTGCTCTACCAGTCATGTCTGACAGATGTCTGTCCCTAACCCCCACTGTTCTTGATGAGTTGATCAGGAAGCAGTTGAAGGGGGGTTGGTATTTGCATTAAGTGGCCCAAATGTATTGTATTTGGGCAAAGTGTACAATTTTCTGATAGAGGGTGGGTGTCTTTTTGCAATGATGTTTTGAATGATGATTTTGAATGATGACTTAGAAGGAAGAAGATTGTGTTTTCAGGAGTTGACCATGTGATCCTGCTGGAATGCTGGAAGACCTGCTCTATTCATGTTTTTATTTACCTCAGAAATATATTGCTGTCTCTTTCTAACAAATGTACTTGTAAGTCGCTTTGGATAAAAGCGTCTGCTAAATGCCCTAAATGTAAATGTGTAGAAATCGTATTTCACATTTGTCACCTAGGAGTGTAACCCGTGATCTGGGTGCAGGAGGCAACATGGAGGAAAGGTAAACATTGTTCTTTTACTACTACATTTACATTTACATTTAGGGCATTTAGCAGACGCTTTTATCCAAAGCGACTTATAAGTTACTTACAAGTTACCTACTTACTACCCACATTGAGACTTTACCTGAGACTCTGAGGCAGGTGTTGGCGGAGGGGGGCAATGTGCTGTCGGGGGGGCCGCTGAACAGACACCTGTAGCATAACTCGTCTTCGCGGCTCACGTTCCTGATGACGATGGAAGAGTTCCACAGCTGGACGTCTCCAACCACCGCCTTCCAAACAAGCGGCTGTTTCACATCGATGCTGAAGTCTTTGCTGTACGCGGCCATATTTTCCCACCGCCCTGACAGGTACTTTTGCCAGATGACTTGGACAATGTCTTCAGACGGCCGTGTGAGACAGGCGAGGCGGGCATCCTCGCCGATCGTGGCCAGGACTGTGAGCTGAGTTGTGACCCCGTCCACCAGAGCAGAGTGCAGGAAAGAAAGAGCTGAATAACATCAAGCCAGATTACACTCCATTATAACAACACGGAAGGACAATAGTCTGCCCATGAATGGATTTACATTTTAATAAATGAAGTATAGGTTGTACTAGTCTTGAATTGT